>JAPDOI010001577.1:0-162813 GCA_029168955.1 Aplectana chamaeleonis
TGCGCGACGCCACGTGGAAAGTGTCTTCAGGACCCGACCGTAAGTGCGCCACTCGCCGTGGAAAGTGTGCGGGACCCATCTGGAAGTGCGCCGCGCTTCGTGTAAAGTGTGTTGTACCAAACTGGAAGTGTGCGACGCGCCGTGGAAAGAGTGTGGGAACCATGTGGAAGTGCGCAACACGCCGTGGAAAGTGTGTGGGACCCAATTGGTAGAGCGTCCAGCGCCGGGTAAAGTGTGCAGGACCCGACTGTAAATGCGCCACGCGCCGTGGAAAGTGTGTGGGAACCATTTGGAAGTGCGCCGCGCTCCGTGGAAATTGTGCTGTACCAAACTGGAAGTGTGCGACGCGCCGTGGAAAGAGTGTGGGAACCATGTGGAAGTGCGCAACGCGCCGTGGAAAGTGTGTGGGACCCAATTGGTAGAGCGTCCAGCGCCGGATAAAGTGTGCAGGACCCGACTCTAAATGCGCCACGCGCCGTGGAAAGTGTGTGGGACCCAACTGGAAGTGCGCGACGCGCCGTGGAAAGTGTGTGGGACCCAACTGGAAGTGCGCGACGTGCCGTGGAAAGTGTGTGGGAACCATTTGGAAGTGCGCAACGCGCCGTGGAAAATGTGTGGGACCCGACCGTAAGTGCGCCACTCGCCGTGGAAAGTGTGCGGGACCCATCTGGAAGTGCGCGACGTGTTATTGGAGCGGGACCCTAACTGGAAGTGCGCAACGCGCCGTGGAAGATGTGTGGGAACCAAACTGGAAGTGCGCAACGCGCCATGGAAAGTGTGTGGGACCCAACTGGAGTGCGACGGACGCCGTGATGAAAGAGATGTGTGGGACCCAACTGGAAGTGCGCAACGCGTCAGGGCGTGGAAATGTTAGAGTGGGACCCAACTGGAAGTGTGCGAGCGGACGCGCCGTGGAAATAAGTGTGGGACCCAGCTGGAAGTGCGCGACGCGCCGTGGAAAGTGTGTGGGACCCATCTGAAGTGCGCAACGCGCCGTGGAAAGTGTAAAATTTGTGTGGACCCATCTGAAGTGCGCGACGCGCCGTGGAAGTGTGCGGGACCCGACCTGGAAGTGCGGCGACGCGCGCGTGGAAAGTGGTGTGGGACCCAACTGGAAGTGCGCAACGCGCCTGCATTGGAAAGATGTGTGGGACCCAACTGGAAGTGCGCAACGCGCCGTGGAAAATGGACCCGGACCGTAAGTGCGCAACTCGCCGTGGAAAGTGTGTGGGTGTAAAGTGTGTTGTAACCAAACTGGAAGTGTGCGACGCGCCATGGAAAGTGCGTGCGGGACCCGACTCGAGGTGCGCGACGCGCCACGTGGAAAGTGTGTGGGACCCAACTGGAAGTGCGCAACGCGCCGTGGAAAGTGTGTGGGAACCAACTGGAAGTGCGCAACGCGCCGTGGAAAGTGTGTGGGACCCTCAAACTGGTGCGCGTCAACGCGCCGGCTGTAAAGTGTGAGGACCCGACTGTAAATTGGCGGTGACGCGCCGTGGAAAGTGTGCTGGGACCCGATCTGGAGAGTGCGCGACGCGCCTTCGTGTAAAGTTCAGGCTGTTGAAATATAGACCCATAAACTGGCGCGACGCCGAAAGAGGAACAGTTGCGACGCGCCGTGGAAAAGTGTGGGAACCGTAATGGAAGTGCGTCAACAGCTGGTGATACGATGGAAGAGTGTGTGGGACCCGATCATCGCGCCGCGTCAGGAGCGGGAATCTAATTGGTCATTCAGAGCGTCCAGCGCCGGGTAAAGGTGTGCAGGACCCGACTGTAAATGCGCCACGCGCCGTGGAAAGTGTGTGGGAACCATTTGGAAGTGCGCCGCGCCCGTGGAAATTGCTTGCTGTACCAAACTGGAAGTGTGCGACGCGCCGTGGAAAGAGATAATGTGGGAACCATGTGGAAGTGCGCAACGCGCCGTGGAAGGTGTGTGGGACCCAATTGGTGCGCCAGAGCGTCCAGCGCCGGTTAAAAAGTGCAGGACCCAGCTCTAAATGCGCCACGCGCCGTGCGTGTGTGGGACCCAACTGGAAGTGCGCGACGCGCCATGGAAAGTGTGTGGGACCCAACTGGAAGTGCGCGACGCGCCGTGGAAAGTGCTGGGACCCATTTGGAAGTGCGCGACGCCGATAATGTGGGACCCGACCGTAAGTGCGCCACTCGCCGTGGAAAGTGTGTGGGACCCAACTGGAAGTGCGCGACGCGCCATGGAAAGTGTGTGGAATCCAACTGGAAGATGTGCGACGCGCCGTGGAAAGTGTGTGGGACCCAACTGGAAGTGCGCAACGCGCCGTGGAAAGTGTGTGGGACCCAACTGGAAGTGCGCGACGCGCCGTGGAAAATGTGTGGGACCCGACCGTAAGTGCGCCACTCGCCGTGGAAAGTGTGCGGGACCCATCTGGAAGTGCGCCGCGCTTCGTGTAAAGTGTGTTGTACCAAACTGGAAGTGTGCGACGCGCCATGGAAAGTGTGCGGGACCCGACTCGAGGTGCGCGACGCGCCGTGGAAAGTGTGTGGGACCCAACTGGAAGTGCGCAACGCGCCGTGGAAAGTGTGTGGGACCCAACTGAAAGTGCGCAACGCGCCGTGGAAAGTGTGTGGGACCTAACTGGAAGTGTGCGACGCGCCATGGAAAGTGTGCGGGACCCGACTCGAGGTGCGCGACGCGCCGTGGAAAGTGTGTGTGACCCAACTGGAAGTGCGCGACGCGCCGTGGAAAGAGTGTGGGAACCATGTGGAAGTGCGCAACGCGCCGTGGAAAGTGTGGGACCCAACTGGAAGTGCGCCACGCGCCGTGGAAAGTGTGTGGGACCCAACTGGAAGTGCGCGACGCGCCATGGAAAGTGTGTGGGACCCAACTGGAAGTGCGCGACGTGCCGTGGAAAGTGTGTGGGACCCAATTGGTAGAGCGTCCAGCGCCGGGTAAAGTGTGCAGGACCCGACTGTAAATGCGCCACGCGCCGTGGAAAGTGTGTGGGACCCAACTGGAAGTGCGCGACGCGCCGTGGAAAGTGTGTGGGAACGATGTGGAAGTGCGCAACGCGCCGTGGAAAGTGTGTGCAGGACCCAACTGGAAGAGCGTCCAGCGCCCGTTGAAAGTGTGCAGGACCCAACTGGAAGTGCGCCACGCGCCGTGGAAAGTGTGTGGGAGCCAACTGGAAGTGCGCGACGCGCCGTGGAAAGTGTGTGGGACCCAACTGGAAGTGCGCGACGTGCCGTGGGAAGTGTGTGGGACCAGACTGGAAGCGCGCGACGCGCCGTGGAAAGTGTGTGGGACCCAACTGGAAGTGCGCGACGCGCCGTGGAAAGTGTGCAGGACCCGACTGTAAGTGCGCCACGCGCCGTGGAAAGTGTGTGGGACCCAACTGGAAGTGCGCAACGCGCCGTGGAAAGTGTGTGGGACCCAACTGGAAGTGCGCGACGCGCCGTGGAAAGTGTGTGGGACCCAACTGGAAGTGCGCGACGTGCCGTGGAAAGTGTGTGGGACCCAACTGGAAGTGCGCAACGCGCCGTGGAAAGTGTGTGGGACCCAACTGGAAGTGCGCGACGCGCCGTGGAAAGTGTGTGGGATCCAACTGGAAGTGCGCAACGCGCCGTGGAAAGTGTGTGGGACCCAACTGGAAGTGCGCGACGCGCCGTGGAAAGTGTGTGGGACCCAACTGGAAGTGCGCGACGCGCCGTGGAAAGTGTGTGGGACCCAACTGGAATTGCGCGACGCGCCGTGGAAAGTGTGTGGGACCCAACTGGAAGTGCGCGACGTGCCGTGGAAGGTGTGTGGGATCCAACTGGAAGTGCGCAACGCGCCGTGGAAGATGTGGGACCCAACTGGAAGTGCGCGACGCGCCGTGGAAAGTGTGTGGGACCCAACTGGAAGTGCGCGACGCGCCGTGGAAAGTGTGTGGGACCCAACTGGAAGTGCGCGACGCGCCGTGGAAAGTGTGTGGGATCCAACTGGAAGTGCGCAACGCGCCGTGGAAAGTGTGTGGGACCCAACTGGAAGTGCGCGACGCGCCGTGGAAAGTGTGTGGGATCCAACTGGAAGTGCGCAACGCGCTGTGGAAGGTGCGTGTGGAACTCAACTGGAAGTGCGCGACGCGCCGCAAGTGAACGCGCCGTGGAAAGTGTGTGGATCCAACTGGAAGTGCGCGACGCGCCATTGGAAAGATCCGGCAAATAACGTGGGACCCAACTGGAAGTGCGGGGCGTGCCGTGGAAAGTGTGTGGGATCCAACTGGAAGTGCGCAACGCGCCGTGGAAAGTGTGTGGGACCCAACTGGAAGTGCGCGACGCGCCGTGGAAAGTGTGTGGGATCCAACTGGAAGTGCGCGACGCGCCGTGGAAAGTGTGTGGGACCCAACTGGAAGTGCGCGACGTGCCGTGGAAAGTGTGTGGGAACCATGTGGAAGTGCGCAACGCGCCGTGGAAAGTGTGTGGGACCCAACTGGAAGTGCGCGACGTGCCGTGGAAAGTGTGTGGGAACCATGTGGAAGTGCGCAACGCGCCGTGGAAAGTGTGTGGAACCCAACTGGAAGTGCGCGACGCGCCGTGGAAAGTGTGTGGGATCCGAACTGGGAGTGCGCGACGCGCCGTGGAAAGTGTGTGGGATCCAACTGGAAGTGCGCAACGCGCCGTGGAAAGTGTGTGGAACCCAACTGGAAGTGCGCGACGCGCCGTGGAAAGTGTGTGGGAACCATGTGGAAGTGCGCGACGTGCCGTGGAAAGTGTGTGGGAACCATGTGGAAGTGCGCAACGCGCCGTGGAAAGTGTGTGGGACCCAACTGGAAGTGCGCGACGCGCCGTGGAAAGTGTGTGGGACCCAACTGGAAGTGCGCGACGTGCCGTGGAAAGTGTGTGGGAACCATGTGGAAGTGCGCAACGCGCCGTGGAAAGTGTGTGGAACCCAACTGGAAGTGCGCGACGCGCCGTGGAAAGTGTGTGGGATCCAGCTGGAAGTGCGCAACGCGCCGTGGAAAGTGTGTGGAACCCAACTGGAAGTGCGCGACGTGCCGTGGAAAGTGTGTGGGATTCAACTGGAAGTGCGCAACGCGCCGTGGAAAGTGTGTGGGACCCAACTGGAAGTGCGCGACGCGCCGTGGAAAGTGTGTGGGACCCAACTGGAAGTGCGCGACGTGCCGTGGAAAGTGTGTGGGATCCAACTGGAAGTGCGCAACGCGCCGTGGAAAGTGTGTGGAACCCAACTGGAAGTGCGCGACGTGCCGTGGAAAGTGTGTGGGATCCAAATGGAAGTGCGCGACGCGCCGTGGAAAGTGTGTGGGACCCAACTGGAAGTGCGCGACGTGCCGTGGAAAGTGTGTGGGATCCAACTGGAAGTGCGCGACGCGCCGTGGAAAGTGTGCGGGATCCAACTGGAAGTGCGCAACGCGCCGTGGAAAGTGTGTGGGACCCAACTGGAAGTGCGCGACGCGCCGTGGAAAGTGTGTGGGACCCAACTGGAAGTGCGCGACGTGCCGTGGAAAGTGTGTGGGATCCAACTGGAAGTGCGCAACGCGCCGTGGAAAGTGTGTGGAACCCAACTGGAAGTGCGCGACGCGCCGTGGAAAGTGTGTGGGATCCAGCTGGAAGTGCGCAACGCGCCGTGGAAAGTGTGTGGAACCCAACTGGAAGTGCGCGACGTGCCGTGGAAAGTGTGTGGGATTCAACTGGAAGTGCGCAACGCGCCGTGAAAAGTGTGTGGGACCCAACTGAAAGTGCGCGACGCGCCGTGGAAAGTGTGTGGAACCCAACTGGAAGTGCGCGACGCGCCGTGGAAAGTGCGTGGGATCCAACTGGAAGTGCGCAACGCGCCGTGGAAAGTGTGTGGAACCCAACTGGAAGAGCGCGACGCGCCGTGGAAAGTGTGTGGGATCCAACTGGAAGTGCGCAACGCGCCGTGGAAAGTGTGTGGGACCCAACTGGAAGTGCGCGACGCGCCGTGGAAAGTGTGTGGGACCCAACTGGAAGTGCGCCACGTGCCGTGGAAAGTGTGTGGGAACCATGTGGAAGTGCACAACGCGCCGTGGAAAGTGTGTGGGACCCAACTGGAATTGCGCGACGCGCCGTGGAAAGTGTGTGGGACCCAACTGGAAGTGCGCGACGTGCCGTGGAAGGTGTGTGGGATCCAACTGGAAGTGCGCAACGCGCCGTGGAAAGTGTGTGGGATCCAACTGGAAGTGCGCAACGCGCTGTGGAAAGTGTGTGGAACCCAACTGGAAGAGCGCGACGCGCCGTGGAAAGTGTGTGGGATCCAACTGGAAGTGCGCAACGCGCCGTGGAAAGTGTGTGGGACCCAACTGGAAGTGCGCGACGCGCCGTGGAAAGTGTGTGGGACCCAACTGGAAGTGCGCGACGTGCCGTGGAAAATGTGTGGGAACCATGTGGAAGTGCACAACGCGCCGTGGAAAGTGTGTGGGACCCAACTGGAAGTGCGCGACGCGCCGTGGAAAGTGTGTGGGACCCAACTGGAAGTGCGCGACGTGCCGTGGAAGGTGTGTGGGATCCAACTGGAAGTGCGCGACGCGCCGTGGAAAGTGTGTGGGATCCAACTGGAAGTGCGCAACGCGCTGTGGAAAGTGTGTGGAACCCAACTGGAAGTGCGCGACGCGCCGTGGAAAGTGTGTGGGATCCAACTGGAAGTGCGCGACGCGCCGTGGAAAGTGTGTGGGATCGAACTGGAAGTGCGCAACGTGCCGTGGAAAGTGTGTGGGAACCATGTGGAAGTGCGCAACGCGCCGTGGAAAGTGTGTGGGACCGTCAATACGTGCCCCAACTGTGCTAGTTTGACTGATTTCTTAAGATTTTTTTTCGAAGGCTTTGTCATCTCAATACATACCGGACAAAGTCACTGCTGCTGGCCCGACTGCTCTCCTTCCTTCGCAATCGCCCTGGGTGCGTACCAGTTCAAAGAGGCTCTTGAAATATAGAGCCCGCCGGGGAATGGATATCCAGTTGCGTGCTTAGGCAGTAGTAGATCTTCTTGCGGCCAAGTGGGTCAGCAGTACTGGTGATACATTAAGTCCGACATAGGAATCAATTTATCATTCAGATTGCATTTCAACAAGAGCACGGTTAACTGCGGAATTTCGTTGCCCCTAGGCTACTAATTTATAAGGTTTTTGTTGTTTTTTTTTGCTGTTCTCTGGCCATTCATGGTTTCCTATTGCTTTTTTTTCCTACGATTTTATTTGTCATTGGCTGCAATAAATAAACAAATAAACTGGAAGTGCGCGACGCGCCGTGGAAAGTGTGTGGGATCCAACTGGAAGTGCGCAACGCGCCGTGGAAAGTGTGCGGAACCCAACTGGAAGTGCGCGACGCGCCGTGGAAAGTGTGTGGGATTCAACTGGAAGTGCGCGACGCGCCGTGGAAAGTGTGTGGGATCCAACTGGAAGTGCGCAACGCGCCGTGGAAAGTGTGTGGAACCCAGCTGGAAGTGCGCGACGCGCCGTGGAAAGTGTGTGGGATCCAACTGGAAGTGCGCAACGCGCCGTGGAAAGTGTGTGGGACCCAACTGGAAGTGCGCGACGCGCCGTGAAAAAATGTGTGGGATCCAACTGGAAGTGCGCAACGCGCCGTGGAAAGTGTGTGGGACCCAACTGGAAGTGCGCGACGCGCCGTGGAAAGTGTGTGGGATCCAACTGGAAGTGCGCAACGCGCCGTGGAAAGTGTGTGGAACCCAAGTGGAAGTGCGCGACGCGCCGTGGAAAGTGTGTGGAACCCAACTGGAAGTGCGCGACGCGCCGTGGAAAGTGTGTGGGATCCAACTGGAAGTGCGCGACGCGCCGTGGAAAGTGTGTGGGACCCAACTGGAAGTGCGCGACGTGCCGTGGAAAGTGTGTGGGAACCACCGGAAGTGCGCAACGCGCCGTGGAAAGTGTGTGGGATCCAACTGGAAGTGCGCAACGCGCCGTGGAAAGTGTGTGGAACCCAACTGGAAGTGCGCGACGCGCCGTGGAAAGTGTGTGGAACCCAACTGGAAGTGCGCGACGCGCCGTGGAAAGTGTGTGGGATCCAACTGGAAGTGCGCGACGCGCCGTGGAAAGTGTGTGGGATCCAACTGGAAGTGCGCAACGTGCCGTGGAAAGTGTGTGGGAACCATGTGGAAGTGCGCAACGCGCCGTGGAAAGTGTGTGGGATCCAACTGGAAGTGCGCAACGCGCCGTGGAAAGTGTGTGGAACCCAACTGGAAGTGCGCGACGCGCCGTGGAAAGTGTGTGGAACCCAACTGGAAGTGCGCAACGCGCCGTGGAAAGTGTGTGGAACCCAACTGGAAGTGCGCGACGCGCCGTGGAAAGTGTGTGGGACCCAACTGGAAGTGCGCGACGTGCCGTGGAAAGTGTGTGGGATCCAACTGGAAGTGCGCAACGCGCCGTGGAAAGTGTGTGGAACCCAACTGGAAGTGCGCGACGCGCCGTGGAAAGTGTGTGGGAACCATGTGGAAGTGCGCGACGTGCCGTGGAAAGTGTGTGGGATCCAACTGGAAGTGCGCGACGCGCCGTGGAAAGTGTGTGGGATCCAACTGGAAGTGCGCAACGCGCCGTGGAAAGTGTGTGGAACCCAACTGGAAGTGCGCGACGCGCCGTGGAAAGTGTGTGGGATCCAACTGGAAGTGCGCAACGCGCCGTGGAAAGTGTGTGGGACCCAACTGGAAGCGCGCGACGCGCCGTGGAAAGTGTGTGGGATCCAACTGGAAGTGCGCAACGCGCCGTGGAAAGTGTGTGGGACCCAACTGGAAGTGCGCGAGGCGCCGTGGAAAGTGTGTGGGACCCAACTGGAAGTGCGCGACGCGCCGTGGAAAGTGTGTGGGATCCAACTGGAAGTGCGCAACGCGCCGTGGAAAGTGTGTGGAACCCAACTGGAAGTGCGCGACGCGCCGTGGAAAGTGTGTGGGATCCAACTGGAAGTGCGCAACGCGCCGTGGAAAGTGTGTGGGACCCAACTGGAAGTGCGCGACGCGCCGTGGAAAGTGTGTGGGACCCAACTGGAAGTGCGCGACGTGCCGTGGAAAGTGTGTGGAACCCAACTGGAAGTGCGCGACGCGCCGTGGAAAGTGTGTGGGATCCAACTGGAAGTGCGCAACGCGCCGTGGAAAGTGTGTGGGATCCAACTGGAAGTGCGCGACGCGCCGTGGAAAGTGTGTGGGATCCAACTGGAAGTGCGCAACGCGCCGTGGAAAGTGTGTGGAACCCAACTGGAAGTGCGCGACGCGCCGTGGAAAGTGTGTGGGATCCAACTGGAAGTGCGCAACGCGCCGTGGAAAGTGTGTGGGACCCAACTGGAAGTGCGCGACGTGCCGTGGAAAGTGTGTGGGATCCAACTGGAAGTGCGCAACGCGCCGTGGAATGTGTGTGGAACCCAACTGGAAGTGCGCGACACGCCGTGTAAAGTGTGTGGGATCCAACTGGAAGTGCGCGACGCGCCGTGGAAAGTGTGTGGGATCCAACTGGAAGTGCGCAACGTGCCGTGGAAAGTGTGTGGGAACCATGTGGAAGTGCGCAACGCGCCGTGGAAAGTGTGTGGGACCCAACTGGAAGTGCGCGACGTGCCGTGGAAAGTGTGTGGGAACCATGTGGAAGTGCGCAACGCGCCGTGGAAAGTGTGTGGAACCCAACTGGAAGTGCGCGACGCGCCGTGGAAAGTGTGTGGGATCCAACTGGAAGTGCGCGACGCGCCGTGGAAAGTGTGTGGGATCCAACTGGAAGTGCGCAACGCGCCGTGGAAAGTGTGTGGAACCCAACTGGAAGTGCGCGACGCGCCGTGGAAAGTGTGTGGGAACCATGTGGAAGTGCGCGACGTGCCGTGGAAAGTGTGTGGGAACCATGTGGAAGTGCGCAACGCGCCGTGGAAAGTGTGTGGAACCCAACTGGAAGTGCGCAACGCGCCGTGGAAAGTGTGTGGGACCCAACTGGAAGTGCGCGACGTGCCGTGGAAAGTGTGTGGGAACCATGTGGAAGTGCGCAACGCGCCGTGGAAAGTGTGTGGAACCCAACTGGAAGTGCGCGACGCGCCGTGGAAAGTGTGTGGGATCCAACTGGAAGTGCGCGACGCGCCGTGGAAAGTGTGTGGGATCCAACTGGAAGTGCGCAACGCGCCGTGGAAAGTGTGTGGGACCCAACTGGAAGTGCGCGACGCGCCGTGGAAAGAGTGTGGGAACGATGTGGAAGTGCGCAACGCGCCGTGGAAAGTGTGTGGAACCGAACTGGAAGTCCGCGGCGCGCCGTGGAAAGTGTGCGGAGTCCAACTGGAAGTGCGCAACGCGCCGTGGAAAGTGTGTGGAACCCAACTGGAAGTGCGCGACGCGCCGTGGAAAGTGTGTGGGATCCAACTGGAAGTGCGCAACGCGCCGTGGAAAGTGTGTGGGACCCAACTGGAAGTGCGCGACGCGCCGTGGAAAGTGTGTGGGACCCAACTGGAAGTGCGCGACGTGCCGTGGAAAGTGTGTGGAACCCAACTGGAAGTGCGCGACGCGCCGTGGAAATTGTGTGGGATCCAACTGGAAGTGCGCAACGCGCAGTGGAAAGTGTGTGGGACCCAACTGGAAGTGCGCGACGCGCCGTGGAAAGTGTGTGGGACCCAACTGGAAGTGCGCGACGTGCCGTGGAAAGTGTGTGGGAACCATGTGGAAGTGCGCAACGCGCCGTGGAAAGTGTGTGGGACCCAATTGGTAGAGCGTCCAGCGCCGGGTAAAGTGTGCAGGACCCGACTGTAAATGCGCCACGCGCCGTGGAAAGTGTGCAGGACCCGACTGTAAATGCGCCACGCGCCGTGGAAAGTGTGTGGGACCCAACTGGAAGTGCGCAACGCGCCGTGGAAAGTGTGTGGGACCCAACTGGAAGTGCGCGACGCGCCGTGGAAAGTGTGTGGGACCCAACTGGAAGTGCGCAACGCGCCGTGGAAAGTGTGTGGGACCCAACTGGAAGTGCGCGACGCGCTGTGTAAAGTGTGTGGGACCCAACTGGAAGTGCGCGACGTGCCGTGGGAAGTGTGTGGGACCCAACTGGAGTGCGCAACGCGCCGGGTAAAGTGTGCAGGACCCGACTGTAAATGCGCCACGCGCCGTGGAAAGTGTGTGGGACCCAACTGGAAGTGCGCAACGCGCCGTGGAAAGTGTGTGGGACCCAACTGGAAGTGCGCGACGCGCCGTGTAAAGTGTGTTGTACCAAACTGGAAGTGTGCGACGCGCCATGGAAAATGTGTGGAACCCAACTGGGAGTGCGCTAAGCGCCGGGGAAAGTGTGTGGTACCCGACTGTGAGTGTGCCAAGCGCCGGGGAAAGTGTATGGGGCCCAATTGGTAGAGCGTCCAGCGCCGGGGAAGGTGTGTGAGGCTTTCCCACACTTTTCCCCGGCGAAGAAAAGTTTATCCACAAAATCTCGGAAATCCTTATCCTTATACTGCCAACATCAACTGGAGTGGACGCATTGAACCTGCTGAAAAGTCTGTCTAATAAATTCACTTCTACTGCTTGAAACCTGGTTTTTCACAGAAGTGAATGCAACATAAAAGCATTGAGTTACAGAACCACCGTGCTTGAACTTTTTTTTTGAGACATGTCCAAACTCAGTACTTGCATATATTATGTCATTACTCATAACAGTTCAAGGTTCTCTGAACACTAATGACGAGAATACAAGCTAGGATTTGCACAAGTTTTCCAAAATGCATTTATCAAGAAGGTAAGCGGCTACAACATAACCGATCCCATGGAAAATAATTGAGAATGGTCTCATTTGCGGGATAGGTTTTCGATTCAGTGTAAGAGTTAAAACCCAGACGTGAGCCTTGTTAAGCTTTTAACAAGAACAGAATTTTAAAATAAAATCGAATAAAATGGGCGGATTGGTTTCAATATTGGCGCAAAATAGCCTGGGAAAGTGACGACCGTCAAGAAAAAGAAAGTGGATGACGAGCTCTCCTTACGGAGGCTTTTCACATAGGCTCTGAACATTACAGAGGGTGCCGCTGGGACATTTACGGCACGGAGTCCCTGTGATGTAGAGAACTTCATCGACGATATTTCCGCTGAAATGAATTTTTGTGAATTTTGATCACACAAGAAAGTTTGGCATTGATACCCAGGGCTGTAAAAGCACGCAGAAAACCAGTTGATTCCGCATATCTCTTTTGCCGAGACCGCACAGCCCAAGGAAGTAGTAGTTGCCCATGCCATCTGAAAGAATGAGCTTCACGAATGGCGATGACAGAATCTACCCAGGAAAGATGCCGCGCGCTGGAGATTAAAAGCCGAATCGACCGGCGGTAATGAGTCTTGGATGGGCTAATCGAGCAGTTGAAGTTCGTCACAAAACTACCGAACTATCCAGATTTTGCCACGTGACACCAAATATTTCACTCTGCGTGGAGGACCCACGCGAATGGTTAACCGCACTCACGATCGAGCGCACACTGAGGCTGATTTTGACTTCATAACTAGCCTCGGTTGATGACTGGGATCGGCTTATAGGTATGGCATAGAACTCGGCCAGCGGAGCATGCTTGTAGGGTATCAGCACCTGGGAATTCGTTGAAGCGAGGAAAGGACGTCTTTTCATATAGGTAAGTTGAAGTTTAGACATGGAGATACAATAGGCCCCGTATACCCTACCATGTTGAATATCAAAATGGATGGTCACTCCTTGACTTTTCAACTATGAAGAAGATCCCGATCTTAAACGTTCCCTCATAGATGGACACTCCTTGTGTCAAGTGGCGTACAGGTTCAAGCACCTCCAACGGCAGAACTTATTGATCGCGGTTTGGTTCAGACGTTCGGCATTGGTCGCCAATTCACTACCTTTAACGAGCATCGAATATCCTCGTTGGCGTATTGCCAATTTACGACCTGACAGCCAAGTTACATGAATCAGTCGCTTTCCGTCTACGTTGTTTGCGGCTGTAAGGACTTAGCTTTTCAGGATTACTGGCGGCGCGGTCCACCCGCATTCAATGCTTAGTCCTTGGAAGCGTCAGGCCGTCAATTGGGGCCGTTGTTGCATGACACGTACTGCGTCAGGAGCCAACGGCATTAAAAGTTGGATGTGGAGCCCATGTTTTGAGCCGAGTTTCATGTCCTGGGTTGCTTCGCTTTTCTTGAGTCCCCACTGAAGAATAGCACCACAAAGTACTTGTGAAATGGTCAAATGGGAGTGGACGAAGAGTGCAATTTTGTGTAAGTCATATTGACAAATAGCGTGTTGATGTAGATAAAGACGAGACATAAGGGGAAGGTCAGGTTAAATGTACAGGTCAAACTCACTCTCGTGAAAAAGCTTATTGGAGTCCCAACATGTTCTGACTTGTAGGTCACCATAAGTCCTGGTCCATGGTCGACTTTCACCCGAGACCACCAAAATATGATAGCCTGGAATGAAATTTTCACTAATTGCTTCCAACGGCGGTAAGTTGACGAGGCGTACCATTTCGATGGCATCGAGCCTAGTAGCTGCACTGGATTTTGACGTACTGTGAATATTCTGCTGTAGGGTGGTTGGAACACCTGGCATAGCAGTATCCACACATCTTCGAACAGAAGCAATAGCGCGCAATTCTAGTGAGCAGTCATATCTCTGAAAGATGAAGTTTACATGATCACCTGCCGTAATTTTTTTGAACGGCCCTATCGATGAAAATTCATTCAAAATAGAGCGGAGACGTCAATGATTAGCAACGGTCTATAGTGGATAATCAGGAAAAAAAGTTGGAAGGTTTCACAAAACGTCAGCTAAGCTTACCAGAGACATCATGTTTGCCGCCATGGGAAGTAGGTTCCCTGAATTTTTTGTGACACGGCCTAGGGCTAGTTCAGATCTGAAGAAAATAGTACTGGAAAACATCATATTATTCAAAAGGGCACCTTTTTGAGTTGTCACAACACCCATAACTTTAATAATTAAAATAGTATGCGGAAAAGTAACTACAGCTCTTCCCGATGGAAAAAGGAAAATGTGCAGCTACTTAAAGGCACTGTTCACAATTTCATCCTTGAGTTTTCATTGGAGAACAATTATGGTAGCCTTCAGACGGATTAGAGTGTTGAAAAAATGTTTCCAAAGCCTTTTCCGAGGCAAGAAACGATGTTGAAGATTATCCCAGTGGGCAAGGCCGCCCTCCTTGGGTCTGGTTGTTGGCACCGACTACGACAGGGCTCCATCACTGCCACGCATTGACCTGAGATTATCAGCAATGGGTTTTAATTGAATTAGGCTATGATTTGGCAAGATTTTAGCCTGAAGAATATTTCCGAAAGCTTTCCACAACTATTTCTCAAATCTAGTCTCTTTTCAAAGAAAAATCCACTGCCGATCTTCGCAGGTCAAAGCTTGGCAGGGATAGATACGTGTAGGTGTTTGTGACAACTACTAGACCCAAGGATGCCGGACTTGCCCCCTGGTGTAATTTTTATAACCTTTTTTTGCCTCCGGCGTAGCTTGCGAACCCGTTTTTCCAACACTGTTCTGCTTCTGAAGATCGTTTACAGAGGAAACTCAAGGACGGAGTTTGCCGTTAACAGTTCCTTTAATTTAACTTTCTTTTTGGGAGCCAGGGGCCGGATTCATCAACGCGAATCTCGGAGTTTGAGCAGGCGCGGGGCACGCAGGGCAGCGAAATCGGTATGCTGAGCCGCCGGGGCAAGAACAAGGGCAGTGTCCCCACCTGCCCCAGCTCGGAAGCTGGGGCAACGGCTGCCCAGGCTGGGGCAAGAGTGATGAAACGTTGCAGAAATATGATACGATGATGTAGTAACCAACATTTCTAAGACATGTTGTCACTTTCCTAGACATAATATTTTATTTAGCTTCTCGTAAACATTTTTTGCCTAAAATTTTTACATTGAGGAAAATTATTCCATTCTCGATTGATTTTCTTCACTACTCCTCCCTATTAGCATTAACTTGGGTTTTTTTATTTCCAGGATACTGATTCCATCATGTTTATTCCGCGTTCCTTGAACTTTGATTTGATGAATGGCGTTTTCACAGCACTGAAAAACCTTTGAAAGAATGAAGTTTCACAAAATTTCTTCTGGGAATCAGTCCAAATTTTTTGAAGAATTTGATTTCGGTGCATGTACAAAAATTTTTTTTCGAGACAAGTATAAAATTTTTAGCTCACCGTCGTACTTATAACTTTCTTCATGGTATTCGACTTAAGCTTAGAAATTAAGCTACATTTTCTGTTGTAATCGACTAAATTTTTTCTAATCAATGCTTTTTTGAATAATTGTTGGTTAACATCACAAAGTCAAAAGCATGCTTAAAAAATTTCCTCGCACGTCGTGGAAACATTTCTCAGCATGATTTTAAAGAAAGAACTGAGCTTTTTCATTTAACTTGACCTTAACACTTGTTTGCCTGAAATTATTTCTTCTTAAGACGAATGGTTCCATTTTCATGTCCTTTTCTTCGCGTACCACCTTTTTTGGCATCTTGTTTTTTTTCTGTCACCATTTATAATGGAAAAAAATGTATGATACGGCGTCCATTTTCTTTCTCCATTGAATTTCCGTATTTCTTATAACATTCATCAATGTATTAGTTTTGAGTTTCGAAAAGCTTTCCAGAAAGCGATATTAAAGCGATATTGTAGAAATTTTAGTTTAAAAAATTCTCCACATTTTTTAAAGGAGTAAATTTCGGGACGCGTATAATTCACATACAACGGGATTCTGCCTCGAATGTACTGCAATTCTTGCCTCCCGTTCTTTTTTTCTCGTTCTTTCCCGAGCGTTCACCATGAATCCTCGACTGGATGTTAAAAAAAAATACTCAGCTCAATAGCTATACAATTCGTCCGCCGAAGGCTTACATCCTTCTTCACCTTTTTCTGTTCTGCGCTCTGCTTCCTAAATTCCCACAACGATTGAACATCTTGCAGACCCTTTCTTTTTAGCCATAAGGAACGAATGAGTACAAGCGGTAAATCTGGCGTATCTACTAAGCTGGGAAAAAATACAAAACTACCTCGAAAAAGAGTGGCATTCGGTTTCCTTGCGCTCTGAACATGAAATTAACTCCATAGTGCGTAAAAAAACCTCATTGCAAAATTGATAAACTGCGTCATATCGCTGTTATTATTCTTTCTTTCTAACTGCACAAATCAACAGAGCAAGATGAAGATCCGTTACACCTCATAAGGGTGAGCGAAATGCAATTTAGAGCCTGAAGGTTAGAAAGAAAAAATTTCGGAAGTTTCTATAAACACCAGAAAATCTTTAAAAAATGTTGATCTTCAGACGCAGTAAGCAACATTTGCACTTTTGCACACGTTGTGAAACTTCAAGCCCATAGACGAGCGTACTCCGAATTAAAATCAAATGCGGTAAACCGTGAGTGGAATCAAAACATATGTGTTTATCGACACGCTACATTATAAGAATGGGGAATGCAAGAAGTTCAAATTTTTCAAAAACACAAGTGAAAGAAATTAGCAAGCACAAAGCCGACAAGGCGAAATTTCTCAGCTGTCCCGATTTATCGATCGCAGGTTTTGGGCGTAAATTGACCCGTGTGTACGTGATTGTCCTACACTACGCTGGGGTTAGCTGTCCCGATGTAATCGAGTGCTTGTGCATAAGGGCAGGGCACCGACTTTCGTGGCGCCTGCCCTGTGGCGACCAGATCCTGCCCTTGTCCTTGCCCCCACGAGTGCGTTGATGCGAACGTATAGGGCAGAGTCAATCTGGAACGAACGAAACTTTCGAAAGATTTTTCAAAACTTCTTCCGCTCGTTTTTGTTTGCTCGAAACTTTAAAGAACGAATTTTTTTCAAGTCTCGCTCGCTCGAAATTACGTCGAATGATTTTTCTTTCGTTTCTCGTTCGTTCAAATTTTTTCGAATGAAATTGTTTCACTTTTCGTTCGTTCGAGAACTGTTCTTCTCGATTTTTTCCGAAAATACGTTTGAATTTTAAAACGCTCCCTGAAGCCTAGACCACGCCGTTGCGTTATTCCTCGAGCCAAGTTGCCGTGGGCGTGAGCGAACAACTCACTTTCGAACCAATTGTTTCTGGGATCGAGGGATAAAAAGTCTGTCTTGCTCTAACGAGCCCGGGCGGAGCAAGCTGCGGAGCGATCGGTCATCGCAAAGTATAAATCTGTTTAGAAGACTTCGAGATTATAGGCCCGATAAACATCATTTCGAACTGCTTGAAATAAGTGAGGATGGCTATACATGCTCGCGACTTGAGTAGAGATAGAACACGAGTGGATCATTCATCCTCTGACTGAGCGTTGTAAATGGGATGTTGAGTTCGGTTTTGAAGAAAAAGGTTCAAAATTTAGAAAAAGCATCGAAAAAATCCTAAACTTCGAACGACTTTCGAAAAAAATCATAATTTCAGTTAGTTTCAAAAATCGTTCTTCCGACCTCCGAAATTCCTCAAGATTCTCGAAATTTGTTCGTTCGAAAATTTTTTTAACGATTTTTTCCAACTTTCGTTCCTCCGGAAATGTTTCGAACGGAAATTCACAAAATTCGCTCGTTTGAAATCTTTTACGAAATCTTACAGCAATATTCTGTTACTTCGCGCTTTCGTGAGGAACGAGTGGGGAGACAGCGAAAAAGTGTGGGGCTCGGTTGCATGCTTTTCAACAATCAACGAGGACGATATTTCGTGTGGGTTAGTGTTCAACACGTTTCTTTCGTTTTTCAGTAGTATTTCTGTTTGACCCTTTATGTGTCGCCTCACCGTGAGGAAGGGATGAACATTTATGATCAGGATTTGTCCTGTGAAATGGCCAACGGCACAAACGGTCACGCAGTTCGACGTAGCATTAGTTTAACTAATGTGAGAACGGGCGGCTCCCGATAGCAACGGCTCTGCACTCTGATAGTAACTAGACCACAAACCTGGCTTTTGCATTCGCTAATATTATGAAACCTACCCGAAATCGGGTATGCTCTCCCACGACGGCCGGAGATGCCTCACCCGAGGACGGACGAGGAACAGGACAGGGCGTCACTGGAAAACCCCACACCCAACCCGGACAATGACTATGGATCTGCACGTACAACTGTCGAACAGCCGCATCGGACGCAGATCTCAGAACTCTCCTACATCAGTCTAGAAGAATTAAGTATGACGTTATTTGCTTGCAGGAAGCGAAAGTGAAAGAAGCGTACACGAGTGAGATGGATGAAGGAGAAGTGATCGTAATGGGACAGAAGGTTGCAGCTAAGAGTATTGGAGGAGTCGGCTTCCTCGCTCATCCTGAACTTCAGCCCGTCGTCCACTCGCACGAAATTCTGGGTCCCCGTTTAGCTGTGTTACGATTGAGGACTGAGCAGAAGACTTTTTTCTCCATCGTGAACTGCTACGCACCAACAGACGTGGCCGAAGATGAGGAGAAAGATAAATTCTAGTGTGAACTTCGGGCGGCGATCAGGAGTGAAATGTCTTACTACAAGTTCATTTGTGGAGACTTCAATGCAACTCTGGGCAACGCAAATGACGGCAGTTTGAGGCTTGGCCAACACGAAAACGACATCAGAAACAACAACGGTTTTCGTATGCTGGATCTACTGTCATCTTGCAATCTGTTCCACGGCGATCCCCTTTTTGAGAAAAAAAACAACACACGAGATGGACATGGGAGAGCCCCGACGGACAGACACACTCGTAGCTGGACCATGTGCTGAAAAATCGAAGGTGGAGTCTAATCGATACTGGCGTGGTGCCGTCCTTTGACTGTGGATCCGATCATCGACTGCTTCGAGCAAAGATTTGTCTGAATAATCGAATCTTCGAAAGGGATACACATCTACGCGCCCCTATTTGTTTTCCCAGGTACAAGGAAACTGTAATGGAAGCAGCGATTAACGGCTATCCTCGGAGGTTGGCGGATGACCCCACTACAGACTTTGAGTAGCTCGTTAAAGGTATACTTCAATGTGGGAAGGTGTCAGTGGAAGTTCGACCGCTCGGAAAGGAAAGGTTGAATCCTACGGTTTTGGAACTTCTCAAACGGCGCGGTGAAATGAGAAGAGATCTAAAATATCACAACTGGAAAAGACTGTCGTTGATAAGGCTTGTCGCTCAGCAGTAAAGGAGTCCATCAGGCAGCACCGTAAAAGTAAGCTGCTTTCGACCGCAGCTCAAGGACGGAGTCTAAAACGTTGTCGGTACGATCTCGCGGACTCCCATGCCGTAACGACTTGTTTGAAGGACAAGCATGGAAGATCTAGAACAGCAAGGGTGGACATGGATCGCATAGTTACGGACTTTTATACGGATCTCTATAGTTCAACAACTGTGGTTCCTCGATGTTATTCTCCTGCGGCAGATCCAGTGCCTCCTATTCTCTCATCCGGAGTCAAGAATGCCTTGCGGTCGCTTAAGAAAGGAACGGCTTCTGGTCTTGATGGCATTTCTACAGACCTGCTGGTAGCAGGAGGCGAAGTCACGTGCAAATCACTTGCTGAACACATCAACTCCTATCTCGAAGCTCGGTCCATGCCAGATCAATAGAAATGCTCCAGAACAGTGTTGATTTCCAAACAAAGGAGACAGAGAGGATATCGGAAACCATCGTCCCATTGCTCTACTTTCGATTTCATACAAGGTCTTTACCAAGATTATACTCAATCGTTTGGAGATCACTATGGATGCATACCAATCAGTAGAACAAGCCGGATTTAGAAAAGGTTTCTGTTGCATGGACCACATCCACACCGTATCTCAATTGAACGAACGATGTCGGGAATACAAAATACCATTGGACCTCATCTTTGTCGATTACAAGAAAGCATTCGATTCGGTGGAAACAAATGCAGTGCTCCACGCTTTGTCACACGCCGGAGTAGAGCCTTCCTACGTAAACAAATTGGAGCAGTGTAACTCAGGAACATCCACAACTATTCAGTTGTTCGATCGTAAGCAGCAAATTCCAATTAAGAAGGGGTCCGGCAAGGTGTCACAATTTCACCGAAGCTTTTCAGGTCTGCCCTCCAATATGTAATGTGTCGACTCGACTGGGACGACAAAGGCTTGGATATCGATGGAAAGAAGCTCTGGAATTCGCGGTTCTCAGAAGACATTGTGCTAATCAGCGACAACACGACGGAGATGACTGAGATGCTGAGGGAGTTAGATGGAGTAGGCAAGACGATTGGTCTAGTGATGAACATGGTGAAAACTCAGACGATGGCGAACCAGGGGTATGATGATGGACTAATTTACCTCGGCGAAAACTGAACAAAGTCGACAGCTGCATGTACCTCGGTCGAGAAGTAAACATGACAAACGACTTGACGAACAAAATCGGTCGACGAAGAAGAGCAGCATGGGCAGCAATGGGCACAATCCGAGAGGTGACCAATGAGGTCCAGGATGTTAAGCTGCGAGCTCACATCTTTGACTCCACTGTGCTGTCAGCTCTTTGCTATGGTACCGAAACATGGGATCACAACAAGGGCACCTTTGTCGCCATGAGGATCGCACACAGGGCATTGGAGAGATGTCTTCTGAACACGAATCGACGGCGGCAGTGGCAGCAAGGGCAGAGCAGTCAGGAGCTTCGGGAGGAGTCTGGTATCCGAGACGAAATGTCCCATATCGTGTCCGCAAAACACAGATGGGCAGGACACGTTCTACGCCGAAACGACGATAGATGGAGCACCAGGATCTCGTACTGGTACCCACGAGGCGTAATAGAACACTTGGCCGCCCTGCAACGCGTTGGGCTGACACATTTAACAAGTCATTCAAACGAAGAGGCCTACCACATTGGATGACCGTTGCTATTTCCAGGAAATCCTGCAGCAAATGTAGTCCACATCGAGAAGCCCACCGATGAAGATGAACCATCAAAGTATCAAGGTAAGGTAAGCTAGTTCTGTTTGAAACTTTAGTAATGATTTTAGGTATTATGTTGTGTGTTGAGAAAGCTTACCGATTTCAAACTTTTCCGATGCTTTTTCTTCCAAAGTTTACAGAGAATCAAAAGTTGCTAACGATTGTGGCGTAGTGTCTGCAGAGTTGCGCTGAAGCGCCCTAGAGGCTAGGAAATGTTAAGTTTTACTCTGCACTCTGAAGAAACATTAAACGAAAACGTCTGAAAATGATCAGTCTTCCCCACACGGAACACTGATATTCCTGAAGTCTACTCTATAGATATAAGCAGAATTAATATGGGAAAATGGAAAATTCAGAGAAACCAATATCCCATCGGACAGTGTCCGTACTTCTCTTCAATGCTCAATGGCAAACTTGAGACAGAGTCATGTGTAGCTATAGAATATGTACTATGGAAGTGAGCTACCGCAACCTAGCCATTGTCGTTAGGATGGGTTGTACTGTACCTTTAATGTAGCTGAGAGGGCTTTGTGGTATAAAGGCTATAAAACCGCGGAGTTCTCACGGCTTCTACGCGTGCTGGTGCGGAGTGACGGTCAGAGATAGTGAGAAAACGCATGGCAGACGGAGGCAGCAGAATCGCCCGCGCAGCTCACGCCATGATTTCTAAGAATTATTACGTTTTATAGTGGGGACAGTGCCTGTCATAATTATAGCAACAGACTAAAAGCTCTGATATCAATGTCCATGTAAACATTCGTCACCCGGCGAAATCCCCATTCAACTACTGAGAAACCTTCAGTTGTCTACTGAATTCCAAAGAAAACTATCGAAAAAGATGTATTTTGTATATAAAAAGTATAATCCTTCGTAATTAAAGCATCACTTTCAGTTTTAAATTGCTATCCTACTTCGTATTCGCTAAAACAAACTCGTAACATTTTTTCAGTGGTCTATCGGTTCGCCTTGTTCAGAAATGTTCTTGACAACTAACTTTGGCATGGAGTTTAACAATCAGCTAAGCACTTCCATGACCAAAATGCTCCAGGCAACGATTACAGTGCATTACTCCTTTGAGATGTTACAGTGTTACAGTGATGCGTACGTCCTACCTTCACTATAATTATGGCAAAGGAGGATTCCCGGACGTTCTACATTGGTTCAATATCAGGTGAGCACCTCGGCCAAGCCCCAACGGAGACACCATACTGCTCGAACCAAATCCCAGTACAGCGACTCGTGTCGATTATCGTCTTGTTGGAAGGTGAGCTCATTTTGCAGACACAGGGCAAGGAACGGTAGCAGTCGTGTTCGCGACACTTCCTGGTACCCCGCAGAACTCTTTTGGAGGAATCAAAGGCAATCTGGAGCACACCGCCCGCATCGAATTCACACCTTACGTTAAGACTGCCTCCACCATAATGACCCTTGGTGAAGATCTTGCCAGTAGTGTGTGTACCCGCCAGGTTCACCCAACTTGAACTTTTTTCGACCTGAGAAAATCACCTGAACACAAAATTTGACCAGGTGAAACCTGAGAACAAGTTTTGCTCACCTCAGACCAGTCAGTTCCCTTGTTACAATCTGAAGCCGTGCGGCATTAGGTAGTGCTGTGAGGTGCGGTACTAGACGTACACGAGAATGCTCTATAATCGGAATGCATTTGATAGTCCTCCTGGATACCGACGTAGAAAGTTCAGCTTGGACCTGACTGACATGCATGGTCGAGCCGGACACCAGCCGTCCTACTCGACGTTCCTCATGAGCAGACAGGTTTCTAGGCCTGCCAGCGCTTTCTTTGCTTCACATGACTCGGGATCATGGAGAAATCGGTTGACGGTTGTGGTGTAAGTAAGGTGTTGCTCCGCTGTCTTCGTGGTATTTGGCCTACCATTGTCCAGGACAAGAATTTTTGAGCATTTTTGACGTTGAACGAACGGATCTGCGATGCTTGACAAAATTGCGTTGGTAATACATAGCTCCATCCATGTTATACTCAGAACGAAAAATGTTTTGAGAAATGAGCAAGTAAGCACCTCCACTGGAAAATGTTGCTATAAATATGATACGAAGACTTTGAAAGCTATATACAAAATAGATCATATTTCTTGAGGGTTTCCTGTGAATTTTTGTGAACAAAGGTTTTCGGGTGTGCGAAGACGAATGGGGACAGTGCTGGTGGATGCAAGTTTGTGAGGACATCGACATCAGAGCCTGCAGTGTGTTGCTACAAATATGATATGCACTGTACCATCAACATACCTTCTGTAGTTGTGCATATCCAAAGCCTTCACTCTAATTCTGTCATTCATATCTGGATTGGTGGGACAAATCCGATTGATCTCTGCAATAGCTCACAGTAGGTCTTGCCAGTTATGAGATCGAAGTATGTTCTCAACCTCCCCACATGTTATGCATTACTTCGAGTGAATTCATATTGGAGGAACCGACTGTTTTCAACGAAAGTTTTTTCAAATTAGGAACACCTCTAGAAGTGTTAACAACTCTAGGTTTGCGACTGCTCCGGAGTCCCTAACGCCAGGCCACGGATGGTTCCATCACTAAGTTCGGGACATTTACTAGACTACAGACAAAAATGTGAGTCTATGGTCTATCTGTCGATTTTCAAAAAAAAAGATCGACAGGCTTGGATCAAAGCGTTCCACGGGAGGAGATTTTCGTGCGTAATTCGACTTCCGATGATTTCAGAAACGGTGCAACATCGTTTAGAGTTCTCAACATAAGTCTGAAATCCTTTTATCGATTTTTGATAGATTTTAGTACGTTTCCGTATTACAGTATATAGGTATACTGTAATATGTTACTAGTCAAAAACCTAGCTAAGGACTTCTCTGATAACGAGTGGGTTATTTGGAGGTGCCTAACTTAGATTTTAGGTCAATTTATGAATTCATAAAATAGTAAGACATAGCTGGATTTCGTCAGGGATTTAGATGCATGGACCACATCCAAACCGTCGCTATAGTCATCAAAGTCTGCCGGAAAAACCAGTTGCCTCTAGCTCTCACCGTCGTCGACTACGAAAATGACTTCAACAGCGTCGAAAATTCATTGCCGTCCCTTCAGCACTAGTCGTAGCAGCATGAGCAGCTTTCTGGTCTCCCAAAGAAGCTACCGACCAGCTGGCTGATCCAAAACTTCGCGCTTAACTGCTCGAATAAACAGTTTTCATTGCGCTCTGCTGCAAAGCAGAAACGAGGGCCAACACAGCATCCACGTCGAGATCGTTACTAACAAAGAGATCGAGCGTTGTCTGTCTAAGTACATCTGACCCACTCAACATCAAGGCGGAATACGCAGACAGACACAGTCTAACGCAACCTAGAGTAAGCTTCGAATTACACTATGTAACAAATTTTCCACTTTTGTTTTGTTCCTGGGATGAAATTGTGCTTTCCCTATCCATCAGGCCTAGAACAGAGATGAGATCGCTGTTGTTCCAGAAAAACTTCCGTGACCGGGACAATGAAATCAGGGAACCCGCGGGTTTATGCAACGCAAGTTTGTTCCTGGCTACTAGGTATCATATTCCAATTGCCTATGTTTGAAGTTTTGACTTCATTAGGCACAAACTTTGCTTACACGACAACTGCACGAAAAAACTAGTTTTTTTGTGAAAAAGGAGAATTTTCTATTCATTTTGGGCATTTTGATCAGGTACAAACCAAAAATGCTCAAGGAATAGATAAACACAGTCGGGAGCCACTCAACAAGGTTGAGAAATGTGTAGGTTTTCTAGATTTGCGGTTGTACTTTGAACCACTCTCTCGAGAGTGTACCCAAATGTAGTTCCTCATCATGTTTTCGTTATACTGTCTTTGGTACCGACGTTCAAAGTCTATCTTGATGAGAGGGCTCCCCTTGATCGTCGAAGTGAGCGCCTATGTTATCCTTGAATTTCTCAAGATGCGAATGAGGTGTATGGACTTTCAGAGACATTCTGCATCCCATTTTCAACTCCCCACGAGAGTCTGCACCAACTCCACATAGTGATCACCTGGTTGTCGTGAAAACTGCAACAGAACTGCTCCGAACCGCTTTCGCCGTCCTGTTCAAGAGATTTGCGAAATTCTCACTTTTTGTGAACCTTTCGATCTGTGGTCCGACGAATATACCAGCCCTCACTTCCCTCTAGGACAGAGTCGTTACCAAGGACAATATAACTAAAATATGATGGGAGACTACACTTGGGTGCATATTTGAGAGAGTGATTCAAAGAATAATCGCAAATCTAGAAAATCCACACATTTCTTAACCTTGTTGAGTGGTTTCCGGCTGTGTTTATCCGTTCCTTGTGCATTTTTGTTTTTACGTGATCACAATGCCGAAAATGAATGAAAATCTTTCTATTTTGAAAAAAACGAGTTTTCTCCGTGCTGTTATCGTGTAGGCGGAGTTTGTGCCCAAAGATCGTACACGGTGGAAATCACTTTCAAGTTTTTGTTTACAATCTGACAACTTGGGCCAGCTGACATCGCCCACCGAGCTCGAGGCTCCGAAAGTGCTCCCCTAAAAGTTTTGGCCACAAGAAAACTGTTAGAGGGGTCGATCACTTAGCACCAGGGGTGTGCGGCAAAGGAGTTTAAAATTTCGGCAAACGGCAACGGCAACGGCAAACCCCAAAAATGGCCGGCAAACGGCAAACGGCAAAACGGCAAACGGCAAAATCTGTTTTTTGCTATAATATACCAACGTTTGTTTAGTCGTGTGGTGTTCCATGCAATATGTACCCATTACTTTATGCCTTGCGTTTCACTAGAATTCCAGGAAGAAAAAATCCCGTATAATTGAAGCTACTTGAATGCCTCAGGTGATCAGAGAATGCCAATAGCACTGTTCTATATGTGATCTGTATAGAAGTCCTCGGACAGTCGGGGCTTAGTATGTCGGCACAATACCGTTAGTAAGCCGGCTCAAAGGGATCGGCAGCACCTGTGCTGTAGCTGCTGGTAACAACAGGATATGCTAGCAACGACCAGGAGCTCCTGCTTCTTGTGCTGGCGTACTAACGCTTTGTTTATCGTGGCACGCGTGCTACTGCCAGCCCCTCTCTCCTAGTGTCTGCTGACACTCTTCCATTGATTTGTCTAATACGAATGAACATTGCAGCATCCTCTTGTACGACGGCGGCGGGTATATAAGGCGGCCAGTCTCGCTGAGGGGGCAGTTGGCCGTTTGAGGCCAGTCCGATGAGGTGACCTTGTGTCACTGTTCGGAAGTTAATTTCTGGAACGCTGAGGGGTTCATCCCCATCGCCCATCGCGAGGGAAGCCTCCTGGTTGCGGACCGCGGCGAGAATGTTGTCCCTGCTGCTGGCCGTGACAAGAATTATATCCAACACCGGTAAGGAGGGTGGCAGTCCAAATTCCGTCGATAATGAGCGTTAGTACGCCAGCATACGTTGGCAGGATATGCTGCCGCAACCAGCAGCTCCTGCACACAACCAGCGTTAGTATGCCAGCATACGTTGGCAGGATATGCTGCCGCAACCAGCAGCTCCTGCACACAACCAGCGTTAGTATGCCAGCATACGTTGGCAGGATATGCTGCCGCAACCAGCAGCTCCTGCACACAACCAACGTTAGTATGCCAGGTTTGCCCTGGCGTACTAACGGTATTGTGCCGACGTACTAAGCCCCGACTGTCTGAGTCACTATCAAGATCAACAAGGCTTGATGATCAGTCGACATTTGTGGCGAAAGACAACCATAGCAAGTAACACACGCAGGATTCTCTTTGTCTCTCACTTGATATGGCTTCACTTGTGGGGCTACAGGAGAGGAGTGAGATTAGTCTAGTTGTATGCAGTGCTAACAATCAAAGTAAACTCCAAATTCCCACGGGGAATCAAGAGCTCTGAAGGGCGCGTTGATCGATAGCACAGAATGAGAGAATCTGGTGACAATTCAACTGTTACATGCGACGCGCGCGACGGAAAGCCGCTGCGCTCACGTCACCGCTGGAGCGCCGCGTGCAGTGCGTTGAGCCAGCCGAACTGCTCTTGGGCGCTTCCCTTTCTGTGTATTTGGTCTACAAGCCGGCACGAGGCTTATTACGACAACAATATCGGATAAAAGCGAGCAATAAATCGCTCTAAAGGGTCCCAAACCTAAATGTGGTGTGTTCGCACCACCCACTTCCCCTGTGGCTACAGAGGAAGTGGGTGGGGCGAGCACACCACGTTCAAGTTTCGGGGCAGTATTTGTACATATTGCAATTATTATAATTTCCTCCTCTTTACCACGTTTCTTAACTAACTCAGCTCTGCCACTGAGTCAACTCTTCGTTTCATCTATGGATCTCGAAATCGAAAACATTATTGAACCTAGCCTCTAATGACCGCTGAGAACACTGTTAAAATAAAAAAAGCCGGACGAAGTTTTTGCAGATTTTATCATTTCCCTGTCCCAATTATGACCATCAGCCCACCAACCGACTATTGGCTGACCGATTTATACTAGTTCTCAACGGGTTTGTATGTTTAAAAGCAGTGTTCATGATGATTTTCGCTCCCGAGTTTTCCATTCAAAACAATGCGTTGGCAACGAAGTGTTAGCAAAACTACGAAGAAACAGCGAGAAACGCACTAAAACGTCGTATTCCAGTGACATTATTCTCTGGCCTGGACTAGTTGTCCGATTTTATGAACATGTTCACGGTAGCTGTCACCGAAAAAATGGGGCTAATCAAAAACGGAAGAATATTCTAGGCAAAACAGTATTAGCTAGGGTCTGAAGGAAAGTACGAAGCAACAGAGAGGAGAGCATTGCAAAAGACGGTTCCACAAAAGATTTCATTGTCGCAGCGAACAGTTCCTGTAAAACTTCATAGCTGGGGTGAGATTTGGGGATTTCGTGCCCTTCTGGTGCGTTTTTCTCGATTTCTTCGTCATTTCACGTCTACCCGAGGCCCAACACACTAATCAGCAATTAATTTTAAAATCAAAGATTATCGTGAACACGACCTTTAAATGGCTGCTTTCACGCTACAACTTTTATACCACTTGGTTTTGTAATCTTGGAACTTGCAGTAATCTGAATGCTTCTTGAAAAGGCCTTTTTTTGCAAATTTAGCATTTCTAAGGGGTTAAGAGTTTGATAAATGAAAAAGACATTTGGAGGCTCATAAACAACTTAGAACTTCAAAACGAACTTCTCTGATTTCTTATTAAGAAGTTTATAGGAGAGTTTATATTATCATCAGTTACCAATTTAATGGGTAGAATTACACATTACATCAGCTGGAACTAGTCAAAATAATTTTTTGTAGCAGCTTCGAATTGCTGACCAATACAAAACTGCCATAAGGTCAAATCTTTTTGTTTTAACGTATTTTTGCCGAAAATTTGCCGTTTTAGACGAAAATTTCGGCAAACGGCAACGGCAACGGCAAACCCCGAAAATGGCCGGCAAACGGCAAACGGCAATTGCCGCACACGACTGCTTAGCACTCCTGGGTCGGATATCTAACACTTTTTCACTGAATGTGGATGCGACCCTCAATAAACGTGGAAACACTTAGAAGCCAGAGACAACAATCGTGTAATATAGTGTTATTAACCAAGGAACTCCAAATTGAAGGCCCAGGATAAAACCCAGAAAAAAAGTTGCTAGCTGAGTCCGCAACAGTTTTCTGCTTATCTTGGAGTCATTCTGATGGGTTCCTCTCCCTTTCCGTCCAACTAGGAAATTCTTCCATAATCCGGCTTGACAGTCTCCGCAGAAGCTATACAATTGGATTCAGAAACAGATTTAACAGTACGGCTGATTAGAAAATATTTTGATTCGGAGAGTTTGTTTGTTTGTTTATTTATACGTCAGTGTTGACGTGCTACAAAACACCTGAGGAAAGAGGACCTGTGCTCACACCTGTGAGATAAAACTACTCATAAAACAAAGAGAAAAGGAGGGTTCTGTTCAAAAAATGTTCCCTGCCAATTAGTTATGCATCGCGTACCTGGATTAGGGTTCGCATTAGTCGTCACTGTTGTCGTTGTTGTTGTAGTTGTTGTTGTTCTTTCTTGCACGCAAAGATTAGCATCACACGTTGCCGGTGTGATTTCCTTGCATCCAGTATCGGCCGTGCAGGGCTCTAACGAGGGTTTGTATACCGTGTCACCGTTTTGAAGAACCCTGAAAGTAGTTGTACTCTCAAAATCAGATCCCAGTCCCAGTATTGAGAACGATAGCGTGTTCAGTAGTGCAGCCGACTCACGGAGCTCCATACACACATGCCGCAGATGAAATAGCCGCATTATCAGGAGGGCACATTGCCTGATAGCAACCTACGGTGGTTGTTTCGCCTCGAATCATCTGCAAACTGACAGATAAGAAGTTGGATCTTCATTGTGTTTGGAGTATACTCTGGTTTTCCAAAGGTTATATGACTCACATTCGCGAAACCTCTGGTGTTTCCAAGCAAGGCTGTGGTTATGAGGTTGGTTGCTGGCCATTCGATAGCTTTGACCTGTTTTGACCATGCCGTCAAGGCTGATTCGAGAGCTTTTGTTTTCTCATCGGCAGTAGGTGCGTTATTGTACCTTAATCTTACGTGTTTAAGAATTTTTGTGTGCGCGTCAGAGTTGCGGGATCCTCTCTGGAATTAACATTGCTAGCAATCCTGCCGCACCTTTGAGTTACGTTGGGGTTGATTTGAGGTTCCACAATTCCATCCCTTCTGAGGTGGCCGGCATGCATGATTGTGGCAGCAAAGAATTGTGAGCAAGTACGCACTACAATTTCACGAGCCTCCAAAACTACTTCACAGCCAAGTTTTTACAAATGCATGCTGCTACTCTTGTTCTAACCTCCACCGTCGCAATCATGCACGCCACTCCTGGTTATTATCATGGTTCTCAACTCTTTGGTCCTTGCTTATTCGCTATCACCTTTTCTGTCAAGCCTGGCTTTCCAGGATGGCATCCTGTTTGTTCCTCAACCTTTAGTATCACCTTTAGCAACAATATAGGGAGTTTGAATGAATATTAGAATCTACCAATTTCATAAGGATAAATCAGAGTGAATGGGTTATTTAGGTTTCCTGCTCAATTATAGAGCTTGAAAGCATACCCAACGATGCTGAACGCTTTTTCAGGTGCTGGGTTCGGTGCAGAACCGGAGCAGCCTTGGACGAATTCCTTAGCCATTTCTTCCAGATCGCAACTCCAACCCTGAATGGACAGAACAATGTACTCGGAGTAGTGTCAGCCTTGCAGTTCGCAGTTCATAAAAGCGACCGTAATTCAATTTTCGTGCCTATTGTGATCTTTCATTTCTTCAATAATCAGGATTCTGAGCGCAAATTTAGTCGCTTGCCTTCCTAAAGTTAATCGAAGCACTTCAATCTTTCGGAAATGAATTTTCGCTTATGGTTCCTTACAAAATAAGGAGGTTCGTGGTAGTTCCCTGCGTAAGAACTCGCCATTTTGTACATATCCATGCTTTTCGATAGAGCAACATTCATGGCATCTTTCTGCTGCCCCGTAGCGACGTCGATGCGGAGAGTGTTGTGAGAGACTAGAGTTGCATCTCGAATAGCATCAGTGATGTCCGTCCCGTTGCAACCAAAATCGGTGGAAATGCAAACATGCATCACCTAAAAGTAGGTTACAGTTGACGCTTCTAGGGATGAACGCCAGTGATCGTCTTGACCTTTTGTTGCTACGGGTGTTAGTCTTCGGGTGCCAAAGCGCAGACTGGTGGGCGAAATCGGAGAGGAGCGTAGAGCAGCTATTGGAATGAGAACGGATCCCTATCGTCCGTTTCCGAGTGATATTTATTACCGTTTATCGCATGCGTCTGCGAGCGTACGCTGCGTCTCCTTCTACCTACACTTTCTCGCTGGCTCTACCCTCGCTCCGCACCAGCGTGCGAGGGAACAGAGTAGCTTTGGCTAGGAACCAGAGGATCTCAGAAAAACGAAAACAAGGTACTTGTAACATAAAGGGCCGAAAACAAGTTACTTGTAACATGAGCCGATGTAAGTTACTTGCGACTTATCTCATGTCATTTAAGTTACATGTAACATATCGGCGGGTATACTGCGTGCGGTGCGCTTCCGATATGTTACAATACCGCCGCTATCCAAGGGAAATAATGGGCAAAGTGAGCAACTAAAGCGTCTTTCGACCACAACTCGCCTCAAAGTGCTTCGTTTTCAATTTCGAAAACGCCGAAATGTACAGCATGTCGTGATCTAGTCGATCGTGTGAAAGATTTTAAGGAAATTCGGGAGTAACACTATTTTTTCAGGGCAGAATACATTTACCTTTTGACCATGCTAGAGATCGCGTACGGTTGTTTTTGACCGAATGATCTCGTTAACTTGTTATAACATTATCAGACTCATAATTGACTCCATCTTAAAAAAGCGTTTACATAAGTGAATTCCAATTCTATCTCATACAGTTAGATAGATTGTGGTACGGCGAACATTATGGTCTTTTCGATATTGAAAACCGAGCACTTTGAGGCGTGTTGGTGTCGAAAGACGCTTTAGTTGCCCACTTTGCCCACTTTGCCCATTTTTTCCCTTGGCTAGCGGCGGAATTGTACATGTATCTTAAATGATCTGAGACCGGTCGTAAGTAACTTACATCGGCTCAGATATGTTACAAGTAACTTGTTTTTGATTTCTCAGAGGACTCTATGTGCAGTGTGCCTCCAATATGTTACATGTAACTTAAATGGCACAATATAAGTAGCAAGTAACCTAATTCGGCCGAGAAGATATTTACAAAGGGGATGTATGGTATCCGTTTTCAATCTAGTCTGACGCATGGACCAGACGGTTGGCCGTGCGGGATGTGCGGCCTCAATGGAGAATGCGGTTTCGATTCGCGCGGGATGATCTACCGCCGCAGCCCCGTCCATTCATCAGACTAGAATTATTGCGCGCACTCTACGACGCACACGGGGGTCAGGCTTACGACTGGCGTTGCTGCTGGTTTAATTACCCAAGTTTGAGGTACTTGACCCCATACCAGCAGGGAAGGTCCCGCACAACACTTTTTTTGCGTAGTGTGTGGTCTGAGGCGCGCTCTCTGCTTCGCGTTCGGCATGGATCCTCAAGACCCTTTGCGTTCTACATCGGTGGTTGGCGCAAACTCGGTGCACCTCCGTTATAGCATATGGCACCGAGTTTGCGGTAACCTTCAACAAAGAGCGCGAATTCTCTTCAGGATCCATGCTAAAGTTACACGCCGCTCTCCGACAGTGGTGTCGCCCATTAGCAGCTCTTTGTTTCTAGACGAAGTTTTATCCTCCCACTTCAAACTTTGTCAATTCAAAATGCTCTCAACCCACATACTGAAGCTACGAGTATGTTCTTGTCTGAGATCTCGGCCACAAATCTGCCTGAGGTAGGCAGTGGCCTTGGCCAACTTCCGTAGCCCGCCCACAGGATGGGGAATGAACGAAATGATCCGACGAAATCTGATAATTGAGGGTAGAGGAACTCACCCCAAATGCGACTAGCAGTCCCAGAGTGCAGAAGGTCCACATGATGGCTGACTGGCGCTGCTTCGCGGCACCGCTCTTTTATGCCGCCACCTGCGTGATATTACCACATGTGCCAGCTCTGAATGTGTGAAAATATGGGCGTATACATTGAAAAAGTGATAACTCTTTTGTCGAGAGAGGATGAGCACTGCATCGTCGACTGTTTAATCTCCCTTTCAGTCCTCATATTGTCCAGTTCGTAATGTCCTAGTCAGACAAGACAGTCTTGAAACCGAACGCGTATGCTGAGTGTCAACGGGTATGCCGAGGTCAGGTGCCATTTCGGCTGCAGATGTGAAAATGTAAATGCTCTTGTGGAATTTGAATCTCGAAAAAAATCATAACCGTCCTTTTACAAATGCTCGAAGGGTTTGGTTCACCTAAATTAACGGAGAAAAAATATCGAAGTGGGCAAGTAATGGTCGCACCCTGTGGCTGTATTCATGAAACCGCGGGCGCAGAAAGGAGGCGTAACATTCCCGTACCCGGCGTATGACCACCAGTTTTGTGGCTCCTCTGTCGAGATTTCAATAGTGGCGGCCTCCTCTTCGCCACGTGTCAGAGCGAAAATAGGCATGAGTAGCTACACGCAGAGACGGAGAGGAGTCTGTTGGATGAGAGTCTGCTGCTTCTCAGCACCGCTATCAATGCATTCCGGCGGGCAAAGCATGCCCGACCTCGATTGTGCGGGTGGACGGGCAGAGGTCGCGCTGCCTGCCAGCAACATATTGATCACGGTATGAAACGCAAGATCGAAGTAGCAGGCAGCCGCAATTCTCTCTGTCCACCCGCCAGGTGGCTGGCAACGCTCCTGTCTACCCGCTGGGTAGCCCGGAGCCTTCCTGTCTACCTGCTGGGTACTCAGGAAGGTGCAACGTCGAAAACTCGTCCAACAGCGGGTGGACTTCGTATCTTTGCGGGAGGCTCTCAACCGTTTCATGAATACGGTCACTGATCTGCCGTATTTAACCGAAATTATGTTTGTAGCCGTTCTATCCGAATACAAAGTTTTCAAGGTACTCATTGATGAGCCAGTTTTTCCACATGAAAATTTATAGTCGGTCTCTACCGTGCGCCCAACTTGAAGGAAATCCATAACACAAGAGTCAACATGTGATAAACATTAAACGAACAGATCTCTGAATCAATCGACTACAACGTATGATTTGTGTCTCATCTCTAGGAAACTGCGTTGCAACTATTATCACGCTACTTTGGTACAGTTGTATCTCTATTTCCACCAAGCGTTTTCTTGGTGACAATGACGATACCATCATTTCGCCTGCCACTAAAAGCGATCAACACAGATATAATGGAGTCCACCAAGAGTGTCTCATTTACTTTTCAATGAGGAGCGCTCGATTTGAGACCAATGAACATGAAACTCGTTGCAGTACAACCGCTCTCGCTCAATCGGTATCGAGCGTGCTCGTATGGGATTCATGCACTCTGATCCCCAGCCGACCGCCCTTCAGGCCCCCGTCATAGTCGTCAGAAAAACAGGCAGTCCTAGTTCCACCCGGTCGATATCTATGAGACACACGAAAAAATGAAGTAAAAAAAAATTATCCTCAACTGATACAATTCCACCTTCTCTATGCCGTCCTTGGTCGTATCGGGTGGATTTTTATCATTCCAGACGGTTATTGTCAGTTGGGGTCAAACTTTACCATATCAAAGGACGATTTTCATCATTCGATAATGATTTTTATCACTTCATTTCTTCCCGTTTTGCATGCTTCTCATACCTATCGACCGGGTGGGACTAGGACGGCCGCTTTTGGCCGACTATGACGGGGGCCTCATTGATAAGTAAATGAGACCCTCTTGGTGGACTCCACTATATAGTCTATTTACAGCAATGGAAATAGGACCTGGTGAGGTTGCGGACTCCTAATAACATACTGTAGTCTGATTGTGTTATCAATCATTTTTCAATAAAAGTTAGATGGGTCGGTGAGTTTTTGTTTCCATTCTCACATTTTCACCTGTTTTCATTGCTTCCACAGCTGTAGTCATATCGATGAAGACACACTCAGACATTGAGAGCAGCGGACCGCCGGCAAAAACTCGCCACTTGCTCAACAGCTGCGGGATGGCTGACATTTAGCTGGCCAGTGACAAAGACGAGGCCAACAGTTGGCATATTCTCGGCAAGTCATTTAATGCCAGCGACGGACGGCTGGCAAATTTGTCCCGTTGCATAACAGCTAGATGATAATGTTATATTTTGCTAGACAACGAAGTTGTCGACGTAAAATATTTATTATATGAACTGCGATATAGCAATTACAATTGCTTCTGCCTGATTGCTCCTGCCTTATCTCTTGTTTGACTTCTTATCGCTCGCGGCCAAATCAACGCGTACGAAAGGCCAGAGGCTTTATTTCGATGCTCTACGACCGCTTTTCGGCTCAGTATGGCCGAAACTTTACCCACTATCAATGTTTTCATAGTGATACTGATACGAGCCAAGCTTTCGTAATAAACATCAGGGGTGCGTTCCAAGAAGATTTCCACGGGAGGAAAAATGGTCTGATAAGATATGACGAATGATATACCGAAAGATATGTTCATTTTAGGTGGCCTCATAAACTATCATTGGTTGGTATCACTATCAAATATGATTTCCTCCCGTGGAAATCTTCTTGGAACGCACCCCTGGATGTCTCAGTAGCCGGAAAATAGCGAACAACTGAAAGTGAGTGTGACAACCCACGAGAAAACTTGCAAATATAGTGGAGTCCACCAAGAGTGTCTCATTTACTTATCAATGAGAACCGGTCGATTGGAGATCAATGAACATGAAACTCGTTGCAGCACAACCGCTCTCGCTCAATCGGTATCGATCGTACTGGTATGGGATTCATGCACATTGATCCCCAGCCGACCGCTCCTTATTCATTCATTCATTTATTTGTCAATCATGAATGAGGAACAGAAACATGAAAGTAATTAATATAAATCAAGATTGACTAAAAAGAAAAGAAGCTTGAAGCAAACTAAGCTTCTCGCACGCGAAAACAGTGCTTCTATTTGAAAGATCTGACGTTTTGATTATAATCTCTTCAAAAATCAGTGGCTATCCACTTATAGAAAAATTGTGTTCAGTAAGATCCGTAGCAGCCAACAGTTTGTGGGGTTCCAAAAGGGATGGCTGAGAAAATAAATAGAAACAAATAGAGCTATCGAGAATTATTTTTCTGTTGCTCTTCAAGCAGCATGAATGAGAGCTCTCGTTGACACCCTCGTTGACGTCACTTCCGCCCAAGCAGAGGGTTTGACCAGATTTTGACCATTGAGCAGCTGTCTGTAGGATAACCCTACCGAGATCCAGCGCAACTGGTAAGAAACCATTCACGAGCGGATGCGGGGGCACCTCTTTGATCTAAATACGAACTCATGGCACTGATTCGGGGGTGCTTACAGTATAAGCTATCACACTGGTCAAAAATGGTCAGGGCGGATTGACGTGACACGGGAACATGAACAACGATAACATTCACTCATCGCACCGAAGCGCAGCACTGTTGATAAGGACACTTCATTTACTTACTTATTGGTAAATAAATGAGACACTCTTGGTGGACTCCACTATATAACCTTCTATTTTGTGACTCGACAACGAATCGTGAAAAGGTAACAGGAATTTTTTATTTGCGTTTAGTTGTTCTCCTGATGAGGCTTGAACAAGTCTCATTCCTTCCTCTGAAGTTTTCGATAATGTTACGGGCAGGTTAAAATGCTAAAATCATGTTTCGATGGGCCTTATGAGCTTATAGAAACTTGCAGTATAGTTATCGTTAGTTACGAATAGCGCTATTCGGCAGGCAACCTAGTAGACGTCGGAAGCGTGACAAATATTTGCAGGAGCAACTAACTGAAAGGCTTTTGCAACCTCTTCCTTTATTGATCAGTTTCATCGTTTTCCACCCTTCACTTTGCTCGTGCGTTACATATCCTTTCTCAATTTTTTTCCTTCACTGCTTATCAAATTTCTTTTTAGAAACCTGTTATTGTTTGCGTTGATTTCGAGAAGAGGTAGCAAGCACGAGTAGAAAAAAAAACAAAACAGCGTGTTCAGAAGTCAGATTTTGACGGCTTTATAGCATTTGATTAACAGAAATCTCAAATGTACAAAACTATTAGCAATACTCTCAAAATCCCCTTCTGGAAGAAGATGATGAAGCAGTCGTAGAATATACGAGGAACAGAGAGCCGTGCTCACAGCTACAGACAAGGTTTATTACCAAAGTAGCCGCGGTACACGTCAGCGTATGGAGAAGATGTGAATTGCGTGTTCTACAAAATACTGCGTAATACCGTAGAAATCACACTTCTAAGCAAACTTCCGCTCTCCTGTGACTATGTTAATTCAAATGGGCGCAAATGGTTAGCATCTGAATGAAGAATATATCTACGAAGAAGCAATAATGTTCCAAGTCACAGTTTATAACAGCTTTTGATGACTAAATGAGATGGGTCAATTTTTACAAAGTTGACGATAGTTTAACTGAGGTTTCTTGAAAAAGAATTTTCCTATGTTTTTAGTTATTTTACAAGGCGTGATATAGAACTCGATTTCTCTGTTCAAACAAAACTCCTTATCACTGCCTGCAAAACTTGTTCTTTTTAGAAATTTGCATTCCAATAAAGAGTGTGGTAGCAGTAGAGAATGATTACACTATGTAAGACGATTTTTCTTCCCGGCTTCTAAGTGTTATATTTCAATTTCTTTCGAACAAAGTATGTAAAAAATGACTTCATTGAGAACATACTTCGCTTACACTACAACAGCACGAAGAAAACACGTTTTTTTTTGTGAAAATAGAAGGATTTCTATTTTTTTTTTGCATTATGCACGGGTAGAAACAAGAAAAGCACAATTCATTAACAATTATTTATTACTTTATAAAGCAACCGATTCTAAGTTTTTTTTTTAGTTTTTGAAAACAAAATCAATACTTTGCAGAACAAATATTTCTGATTAGTGTTTTGTTTTAACTTTTCAACTAGCAAAACTGGCGTCTCAAATTTATCGCACAAAAAAAATATATAAGAATCGAAGTTTGTGAAAAAAATTGCTATATTTGCTCTATTGAAGGAATCCCGTGAGTCCTTGTGGGTGACATCATCTACTGCTAATAGAAGCCGAATGTTCTTTCATTAGAGGTAGATTAGGGATTCTAAAGGATACGAGTGTCAACAGATATAATTATTCACTACTGCTAATGCACTATTTATTCAAATGCAAACCTCTAAAAATAAAAAGTTTCACGGGAAGCCATAAAGAGTCTGGGTTAGTAGGAGAAACCGAATATTATATTACGCCTCGCCAAAACAGCCTGAACAGAGAAGAAAAAACTTTTTTTTAAACCGCAATTATTTCTGTATTAAGTGCTCACTGTGCTCACCTTGGGTGGTGATTCACTCAGGTTACAACGCTTTTATGCTCCTATGATCGGTTTCAACTGCTACCAATACATAGATGCACATGCAAGTAACTAACACGCGGGTGTAGCCCCGCTCCCCGATCGCCCGTCGTCATAACGCGAACCCCGCGGCGCCGCGACCTGATGGCCGCGGCGGAGGGTTCGCGTCGCGATCAGTCGATCGCGATGAGACACTATTAGTTGAAATCAACATTTTAGAGAGTTACAGAACAATTCCGAAAATGTTGCGAACACATTAGGGCATGAGGCTGCGCAACTTACGATCACGATTTCAACAACTTACGGAAGACTTCGGTAAGTTGTTGAAATTAGTGTTCGCAACATTTCTGAAATCTTCAGAGTCAGCGCCTTTTGTGGCCTTATTCCTCCATCCTCTCTAGCTGGCTTGCGCGACTCACAACGCTGCCGATTGTGCCTTGCACTTGTGCTAAAAGAGTCCGATTTGGCAAACGAGGAAAAGGGAAGGGAATGGGTGGGTGTATGTAATTGATATATCGCAGTTCATATAATAAATATTTTACGTCGTCAACTCCGTTGTCTAGCAAAGTATAACATTATATATCACTGCTCAATGTCAATTACAATTGCTTCTTCAACCTATGCGTTTGACAATATGGCCACTCAAATAGAGTTTCTCACATCTATCATATGAAATCTACCGAAGGGTTGACCATATGTGGCTCGATTTGCCGCCCCATTTATCAGTTTAGCTGATATTCCCTTGATTTTAGATGCGGCCATTGAGGATGCCTTCGCTGAACGAGTCTCATAAGTGTTGTCAACGCCTGCTTTCTTTGTACCACATTAAGCTATTTTGTCACAGAAGTAAAAGCAACACTTGTGTGAAAGTGGTACGAGATCAGAAAGTGTTCCTCGCCTGTCCTCAGCATCATCGTTCTGCGTAAATTAACTAGAACTTTGTTGTTGTGACTGGACATACAAGTGAGGGTCTTTGTGTAAAGGCTGATTTTTATCTGCAGTGTGAGCTGAAGCACCCAGCTGACTGTCTTAACACACATAATCTAGCCTTAACACCCAACGGCTGAGAGAAATTTGAACCAAATTTCGACAAGTAACCGCCTGATTTGAAACCCTCTTAGGCGAAACTAGAGCGAGCAAGATTGTAATTTTCCAAGTGAGATTCCAGGGCGTCAGAGCTGAATTATGACGAAACCCTCGGATGTAGTCGAATGTCCGACTCACCCCCTGGATAAACTGCTGTGCACTGGAGGGCCACCATCAAAAGTTTTCCCCATGAAAAAGGCTATAGGAATCTCAACAGTGTCTGTCCTGCTTCCTCCCAGACTGCCTACATACTTGGAGACAGCCTATCTGTGCGCGTTTATCGCTGAGTAACCCAGGTCTTCCAACAGGAGTTTCTGCTAGAGGAAAACAACTTAGCCTATAGCTCTATGTGTAAACCTGTCCCACTTTTGAAAGCTGATTTGTATTATCTCATAGTGGCGGTTGACCAGTTCGACATTGAAGCCGAAAGAGCGGCAGGCGAAACTCTGCTGCTTCAGTACTCACCGATATTGGACCAGTATTCGGTGAGAGAGCCGGTTTTACAGGAAATGTGGGGTGTTCCCAACAGATTGACAAGAAGGCGAGGACTCAGAGGTAGGATCACGTCTCTCTCGTGAAAATCTACCACAGGCCAGCAATATTGGCTGACCATCAGAGATCAACTACTATCAGATGATATATTTCTTCCCGAGCATTCTTTCGTATGGCTGTCTGCGCGTTTTACGGCGCGTAAGCGGAAGCGAAGGCCCCCGATTAGGGCTGCTCGAAAGCATGCATCGACCTGCAGTGTAGATCTGGAAGAAACCATTCGCAGTCTTGACATATTACATAGAGACGAGTGATAAATAATCCAACAGAAGGATTTCCCCATTGTTCGTTACCATAATATGGTCAAGCTAACAATTGGAAGAAAGCGTGGAGTTTTCTAGAGAAGGTCCGCTGCAGAGTTCTCCACTCCTAATTAGTAGCGACCTGTAGAGTCCGCGCACCTGAGCCCGGAGAATTAATTTCCGGGCTATCCGATTCGAACTGCTACTTCCAGTACCGCCAAATTTGTCAATGTACCACATTGCAGGTGTACTGTCGATCTCTACTCGTACAGCTATGCATAGAAGGAACCTGGCAATTCCTATATCACAAAAAATACGCCATCAGCACTTCGCGTATTTTAGTAGAGATCACTCCTCAAAAGACTAACAGCAGCAGCTTTTTTTCATTATCTGTCACTGCTCATTAACCTCCGAATTGAGGCATCAGAAAGCATGACAGCGCTTAGAAAAACTTGCGACGTATGCTTTCTGAACTCTGTTGTGAACCACGAGAACACAGTGCGACTACCAAAAGTCACGGGTTCAAAACAACTAATGTCGTAATCTTCATGGCTAATTGAGTGGAAATTACAGCCAACTCGGTGGATTACGAAATGACAACCTAGATAACTAGCAGTGGTGACAAGCCCCACTCGTTCTATTACCCGGGTTACTTGTCCCAGGCATCTTCACCCAATTATGGGAGACCAGTTCCTTCATGTCTTTCTCAAATCTCACGAACCCAATTGTATGAGTTGGTAGTAATTGCGATTCCCTTTTTATTATTGAGAATCTCATTTCATGGAAACGATCCATGGCTATGGGAGTAAGATTGCGTAGGCGCCCAGGCGAATCCTTATGAGGAGTCAAGGTGAGCTGTAGTCTAATCCCTCGGTGATTGGGGTAGCCTGCAACCGAAGACACAATGCGGGTGGAGACGTTCAAAAAGCCTAGCCGCAAAGCTTCCAGATCATCACTAAAGGCAAAACGAGGAAATTTTCGTACATACATATGAGTGATGGAAACTGTTCGGAGTTTTCAACAATCTAACGTCTGAACCTCGCTCTTTGATGATATTGACTGGGCCTCCAACTTCTCACAATCAAGCACCTTCCGTGAACATTTTTTTTGATTCATATGATACTGATTTCATGGCGAGGTATAGAAGTGGGTTTCTCTGCTGCTGAGCCTCTCAGGGAGGCCATCTCACTAGAGCTGTTCTATAACCGGAGAAGATTCCTATTCTTCAGTCATATGTTACTTGATCAGCCCGCATATCGCAGTGAAGCGTGATTGACAACTCTAGGATCATGTAGAGGCAGCGTCCCTACGTCGTGAGAGCTTGCGTTTCCGCTGGTGTGCGCCTCTCAAGCTCCTCAACGCTGAAAAAGCCCGTACCCGCAAATCAACACGGGCGCACACCTCCTACCTCATGTAGATCAGATTGCCAACGTCTGACCCGGTGATCAATCGCTCGAATCGGCGCCACGGCTGATCATTTCCCACAGTTTGCGTTTTCCGTGGTAGGATTCTGGGAAACAAGGGCAACAATTTTTAAACAGGTTTAATCCCTACTGCTCTGGAGATGGAGCAGTAAATTTGAAATTTGCTAATTCCATCTTGGAGCTGGCGTCAGCGCGCGAGCGGGTGTGAGCGGCTAGCAATAAATATAGCTTTTGCGTAATCGCACGCTCTCGCCAAAAGTGAACGCAGCCTCATTGAACGTAGTGGCCCCAACGACCACAGAAGGACCGTAAAGGGCAGACCACTTTTTCTTTGAGTTTTGGTTGGAGTTCTTGATGCACGTTCATTTTAGAATGACCTTCTCCTTCCTCACCAGAGACTCAGAAAACCGCCGCATTCAATGCGTAACCAATATGCATTCAACTCGAGTGACCACACCCATCGAAAGGCTTCATCACAGGGGCACGTGCCCCAAACAGTAGCACGTGCTGCAAAATTTTATAGCGGGAGCATGTGCCGCAAAATTCAATCGCAGGAGTACGTGCTGCAAGGTAGTCCAGCGCTATCGTAGCAGCACACAGACGCGACGCGGCTGGCACACCGACGTGCGACGCGGCCAGCTCCCTGAGCACCATCTGGGGCCCTGGGCTAAAATAGCGCAACCTTGAGTAATTGAACCGGCGAACCTGCCGACCTCTCAGTTCCGTCTCAGGAGTGCATCGCATACTTTCCTTTTTTGTATAATCGTTTTTTCATCGAGTTGAATCTGTATCATGCACGCATTGGACGGCTTATTTGTTGGGGCACGTGCTGTAATTTGAAACACAATGGAAGCACGTGCTCTCCCAGCAGCACGTTCCCTGACTGTGCTCGAAATCGCCTTGTCTTCGAGTTGAATGCATATTCGACACGCATTGAACGCGGCGGTTGCCTGAGGAAACACTCGCTTTTGAGTTAATTATTCTCGACCAAGTTAAGACTTGGCTTTTGTGGGGGAAAACGTTAAATGTTATTTTTCCCCTGTATCTCCGTTGGAGCTAATGAAAACTGGGAGAAAATCATTGCATGATTCATTAGCAGACTGTGGCTGCCAAAGAAATCTCACGGCGACTAACGCTGATGTCGTGAGCAACTATGCCCAACAGTTTCACAATCCGGGTAGAGTATGCAGATTCTCTCAACTGAACTTCTCCTGACGCTGGATTCAACGTGTGGAGAAGTATTGTCGGCGTGACGAACGTGTGAACCTCCTCTTCTCAATGCTCAACCTCTCAGAAGCAGTGGAAAATGAAGGAGCACACAAAACAACATCTAGTTGATTTTAAAAACTTTGATTGTGTAGATCCTATCACTATCCTTCACTCTCTCCCGCAGAACGGTCGTTTTGGTAGTAGATCACTTTCTTCGATAAACCAAGACATAATATCGCGGTGGAGCTAACGATAAGCGGTGCTTTGCGCTGTTGCATGAGGTTTAATGTTCTGACCACGTCAACTTCAATGGATATTTCATTTTCATTGTAATATCCATCCATTAAATCATTTTCAAAGATCACCGATTCGACGCTGACCTGTAGTGGGCCGCATGTCATGGTGGTCTTCGAACCGCCCTATGCTAATGAGTTTAAGTTCAGTATTCTTTCGCTCAGGATAGAAACGGTGAAAAAATTGAACACACTAGCCATTAGAGTGCGTGCGAGCATAGTAACCAACTGCTACCCTCCAGCTGAAGGCCGCTAGCAACTCCAGTGCATTTGGATCACCTACTTGAGGAGCGCGTTTCTGTTGTCGCGCTCTACCCAAATTTATGTGAGGGTAGTAAAGGAGTTCGAGGAGGGCTCAGCCTCAACCTCATCCTAAAAAATACTCCAACCTGGAGCGCGCTCAACAGGAGCGACAAGAGGACCGCGGGCACAGCCCAGCAGTCAACTCTCTTGAAGGGGAGGGAGTTCTTCAGCTGGCCGCGCTTCTTCCCAGCGCTGTAGAGCCAGTTGGGTGATGGACAGCTCACCAGGTGAGAACAGCGAACCGTTCGATGTGAGCTCTTAGACGGCAACTGAGACATCCAGATGTTTATTCCGAAAGCTTGACTCGTATCAGTATCACTATGAAAACATTGATAGTGGGTAAAGGTTCGGCCATGCTGAGCCGAAAAGCGGTCGTAGAGCATCGGAATAAAGCCTCTGGCCTTTCGCACGCGTTGATTTGGCCGCGAGCGATAAGAAGTCAAACAAGAGATAAGGCAGGAGCAATCAGGCAGAAGCAATTGTAATTGATATTGAGCATATATAACAGGTATTCAGCTGGAAATTGGCAATTACGAGGCTGATGGCTGGCTCATGCTTTTCATCTCAATTAGAGTTAGCGGCGGGCCGCTGGCGAGAATATGCCAGTTGCTTGAAAGCTGCGTGATAAATTGCATTCAGCTGGCAAAGGCAATCAAATCTCGAAAGTACCGAGCGCATAAAAACGCAGTTATCCAACAATCGGCACTCGGCTGGCGCATAACCGCCCAGTGGTCTTCGCTCGGCACTGAGTCGTCACATGGCTGGCACTCGAGAGAGTTGACGACTACTCACGTTTTAACATGTTATAGTTTGATCTCCGTTTTCATTGATAAATCAGACCGGTATATAAGGCGATTAAGTCCAATGAGTGCTCACTCGGCACTTTGATGCCGGCCCTGGAATGTGACCTGAAGTCACTCTACAGAGGCTAGCCTATTTTGGCAGCTGAGGGGCTAGTCCCCCCGGCTAGGGGAGGGGAGGTGGGGTAGGTCTCCCACCTCAGACCGTTGCGTAGGCGATCTCCTATGTAACGATCTGCGGTGAGCGACTCACCTCGACTCATCGGTCTGCCAAGACTGGCGGACCGATGGCAAATGATTGCTCAATAGCGGGCTGCCAGATATTAGCCAAGATACTGCCAGCGGTCGGCCAACGTACTGGCGGACCGCTGGCTGGGTTTTGGCGGACCGCCGGCTAGTGGCTGTCCGACACCGGGAATGGTTTTTGCTCTCCAAGCGAATGCCGGCGGTCCGCTAATCCCAATGTCTGAGCAGATTCACCAATCTATCACAACTCTTTTGGAAAAATGAGTAGTACCACTAACAAACTACCGTTTGTTAGGACGAGTACGCGACCTCACCAGGGGTCGAATTCGCCAATAACCCGTCGGGTAGTCGAAGGGTAAATGAGGTGAAATTTCGATACAAAACGCGCGTTCCACGGCCACCTTTCGCCTCCCTTGGCTTCCCCCACGACCGCCGGATTTTTTCACTTCTCGGGAAAATTGTCCGCATCGTGGCGAAATTTATTGCATTTTGCAGGGGAATTACGTTAAATTAATTGATTTTGAAACCTCATTTTTTTCTCGATTTCTGCTAGATTCTGTCTCTTATTTTTTTGTAGAAGTGAATTTGATCCTTTTTTCGTTCTATGTATGCATTTTTGAATGTGGAGATTCGTTTAGTGCTGTTATTTTTGCACGTTTCATTGAGTTTCCTCAGTCAAAGAATCAAAAAAAGGATTTCTGCTGAATATTGATTATCCAGTGTGTGAGGGTACTCCCTTTTATGTTCAAGTATTATGGACAGTGTGTAATGTAACGGACCTTATTTTGCCCGGTTTTATTTCTTTTCTAAATGTTAATATCAAATTACTGATCGATTCGATACCTGGCAAAATAAGTTTGATATGATAGGGCACTGTCCATAATGCCTGAATTATAAATGTGTGTGCTCTAAGGTCGCTGACTAATGAAAATGTAGCAAAAAATTCCATATAAAAGCAGCAATAAATGCGACGACTCTCGAAAAAACTGCGATCAAACATTGAAACAACTTGCTGCTATATTGTACTGCTACAAAATACATTTCATTTAAATTCTCTGAAGCCTAAAAGGAACAAAAGTGCAAAGAAATCGAAGAAAAAATAGAAAATAAGGCCATATTCTCCAAGGGAAGTCGACGGGAGTTCGAAGTGTAGTCGATCGATAGGTGCATTTCTATATTAAAGCGTGTGAGATGGGCCGATCTGTTCCTCTGCTGCGGGGACAGGGTCTCTCTACACACGGGGGGAGGAGCACGAACGAGATTTCATGCTGACGCGACGCGCGCGGCGGAACTTTTTTATCAGATTACCTCATCACTGGAGCGCGCTTGGCACAATCTCGGGAAACTTAATAACATTTCATGTGTTTTCTTGAATCTCATATAACTATTTCTTTATGTTTCGTAATCCAGAGCCAAACTGGTTGTCGGCGGCAACGATCCCATCACTACATTTAGAATGGTGCTCGATATTTAATACCATACTACATTTTCTATAAATATCAAGCGGTACAACGGCACGAGAACATACAAGAGTTATTGAAATGAGTGTCCAGGATAAGATGATGAGAGGAACAACTCAGGAACCTAAAGAAAAGTCATGTGAGAATGAATAAAAACATGAAAGCTCTTAAAATCTCGTGAGCTTTCGGTAAGCGCGCTCCAGTGATGGGGTAATAGGATAAAAAGTTCCGCCGCGCGCGTCGCGTCAGCAATGAATCTCGTCCGTGCTCCTCCCACCGTGTGTAGAGAGACCCTGTCCCTCTGCTGCGCGCAGCATCATCCCTTTCGCTTCCTCTGACATTCGGACAGCGCCGCGCTAGGGCGCAAACAGCGCGAGGCGGCGCCCTCATCCTAGCCTGGCGCTGTTTGCGCCCCAGCGCGAGGCTAAAATTCTTCAACGGCGCCGCGCTGGGTCATTTTTGCAGAATAGCGCGGGGCCCGTCACCTCCATCACGTCGATTGTATCCCCTTCGATTTATTATTCTCATCACTATCATGTCGTCACATTAACAATATATTATCACTGTTATGAAACAATTATTATCAATATATTATCTTCATCTTCAATCGTTATGCAACAAAAACAACGTGTTTTCATGCAACAACAAAAATAAAAAAGAAGTACACGGTTTTTTTCATATATAGTTCTTCATTCGCTAGAAAAAACTACCTAAATTGAAATATGTACGCGTTCTTAAAGGCAGTGTTCACGATAAATTTCACCTCCGATATCTCCACGGTTTACGAAAGGTCTGGTGCCCTATATAGCAAGGCATGCTCAAAAAGGACACGAAAGACGCGTCTTTGAGCAAAAATAGGCCCTCTCTTGTTTACGTTGATTTTTGAGCGTGGAGGAATTGACCGCTACAAGGATGATACCTATCAGTGCAATGAAGCAAACAGCTCACTTATAAGCACTTCCTTCACTCGATCATTCCTATTATCCGAGTCTTCATTTGTTCCTTTCTAGGGGTGGATCTGGGGCACGGGGCGTGTCTGGGGCACCAAAACGCTTGTTTGCAGCCATTATTTTGCCACTCATAGCTCGTTTTCTACCGTTCTTTTGACCCTGAGGGCCTAGGATGCTTCTCGCCTACCATTTCACTGTGGAAAGTCAACGAGGATGCTCATCTTGAACGCTGCCTTTAAGTAAGTACACGTAAGCACTTTGGAATACTTGTAGTTGATTACAACTCTATTCATACCTATTAAGCAATACGAAATGGACAAACAAAGGCAACGAACGATAGAAATTTAGCGTTCACGAATCCAAAATGAACATATAAAAAGATGGAAACCGGTGAATTTTCGTTCCTGAGTACACGTACGCACTTTAAAATGCTACTAATTGATAACACTTTCATTGAGGAATACAAAATAGACTAACAAAAGGAATGAAACGTAGGAACTTAGTGTTCAGAAATCCAAAATGGACATAAAAAAGAGAGAAATCAGGTTCAAGTTCAACGAGTTACCACGAGGATGCATTTTTATTGAGGTATAGTCATGTTGCTCTGATTCAGTCCTCGTTTCACAGGATACACATTTCCATCCATCAATCGGCTTGATCCGGATCTCCATTGATTTCGTCTCCATCCTCGTGCTCAACATTCCCTGACTGCGCGCCATGCTGAAAAAAAGTGTTTGAGAATTTGTGTCACTGAATCCAGTTTTCTGGGAGAATAAACCAAATTATGCCGCAAGTATATTTACAAACTCACATTTCTCGGAATTCACTTTTGAGCGCCTTCCGCGACGAATTTAGCGCCTCGTACTTCACGTCTGAAAATGATATGATTGGAAATAAAGGCGTATCATTCAGCGTTCTCCAACTTACAGTGTGTTTTGCAAAGCTTCGAACGTCATGAAGGAGTGATTTACCTCGATTGAACCTCGAAGTTCCTTCGCCTCGATTCCCCGACATTGAATTTCTGAAAGTTTTTTGTATTGTTTTGGGCGTGGCTTAGCGACACATTGGAGAGAAAATCGCAGAGATTTGGCATTAAAGGGAATTGAAACGATTGTCTAGTACCCTGTTCCACCCCATATGAAAAAAAAACGCGACCTACAACAAGTTTCAGCAATTTGATCTACAAATCGATTATTTCGACTGATTTCATATTCATTAAAGGCAGTGTTCACGATGATTTTCGTTCCCGAGTTTTCCACTCAAAACAATGCGTTGGCTACCAAGTGTTACCAAAATTGCGAAGAAACGGCGAGAAACGCACTAAATCGTCTTATTTCAGTGGCATTATTCTCTGGGCTGGAATAGTTGTCCGACTGTATGAACATGTTCACGGTGGTTGCCACCGGTGAAAAATGGGATAGGTCGAAAATGGAAGAATATTCCAGGCAAAATAGTACTAAGTAGGGTGCTAAGAAGACAACGGAGCAACAGAATAATTGTAAAAGACGGGCCCACAAATGATTTCATTGTCACAAGGAACAGTTCCTGTGAGAGTAAAGAGGTGGGGTGAGAGTAAAGGATTTCGTGACCTTCTGGTTTCTCGGTTCCTTTGTTATTTATGTTCTACCCGGTGGCCAAACAATTGGTTTAGCTATTAATCTCAAATTCGAAGATTATCGTGAACACTGCCTTTAAAGGCACAGTCCAACCTCGAAATCGGCTTTCCGTTTTCCTACCTATCTTAATAAAGGTCCCACGCTGATTCGAATTATGTCTCTGGGAGCGTACAAGACCTTCTGGGAACGGAGTTATGGTCCCTCAAAAATTCAGCTAGGAAAGCTTGGTGGACGAGTTGTCCGAGGCTTGTAACTTCCTTCATTTGCGACCGAAGTATGCGAGCCGAACTAAGCAAAGAGAGAGGTAGAGAATGAAGGGAAGAACGGGGCAATTGATCGAAAACAATAGCTCATCTCGCCACTGTGGAGCTCGAAAGATCGTAAAAGGGGCGTGCCAAAGTGGCTTCTCGAAGTGGGCGCCTCAGGGGCTTCCTCCTATATCTCGCTTATTCGGAGGAATTGAGAGCTCGCACTTGGCAGGTGCTATATGGGGTGGGTCTACTTCACAATTATGTGGAAATCTCAGATTTTGCCGCTGAGCTTGGACTGTGCCTTTAAGTAATCAACTAATTGGTCAGCCCCTCTGTTTCATCCTAGCTAAAAAACGCGTTCAACAACTCCAAACGATTCGATCTACAAATCAATAGTTTCGAATAATTTGACAATATGTAAGTATTGCAGTCAACTTCTTAATCACTTCCATACCCCATTCCATCCGAAAAAAACGCAGCTAGCGTGGTGTTCCGATTTAACCTACAGATAGATAATATCGACTTACACGATTACAGGAAGTCACAAACTTGTTGAATACGATAACAAAAAGTCACAAACTTAATGAAGATTTGCTACCACAAAGCGATGACAAAAACTTGGCCTAAATGCGAAATTCAGGTTTGCATCCCCGCTCTAATCGAAATCAGAACGGAGCGCGAGGCTGGGCCATGAATTATTACCCCAGCGCGGCGCCGTTCAACTATTTCAGCGGGTTTCGCATGGAACACGCTGTCTCGCAAAGATTCCGCGGAGAGCCAGTTGCTGGCCCCGCGCTAAGGGGTGCTCCGTCCATCAATCGCGCCCTATCCTCGCGCTAAAAAAAAAGAAAATGCCCTAGCGCTGCGCTTTCCGAATGTCAAAGTCCCTCCAAATGCCCTCGGCGGGTTGTTGGCGAATGCGACCCCAGGTCCTACTTCCATTGCTGAAGACTATAATAAAACAAATTTTTCATGAATAACGGGAGCATGTGTGCCCTTCTCGTAAGTTCTGAAAGAATTGAAGTGTGTGTATTAAGTGTGTTAGGCGAATTCCTCAACCAACTTACTTCTGATTCTCGAACAACACGCTTACGATTCTAGTAACTAGCATTTATTTAGCAAAAACCAACTTCACCTATAGATAAATTAGGCCTAATTAATGGAGCAGATGTTATTTAGGGAGCAACGACCTTCATAATTTGAGCGCAGAGTAGGAGCCGCAACTCTTCAAATAGTTTCACAAGAGATAAAGAAAGAAGCTCCAAGTCCACTGCTTCCCCCCCCCCCAACAAGCAGAAAGCTTGAAGGCAGTGTTCTCTAAAATTCTCTTCCCCAAGTTGTTTGCTCAAAACAATGCGTTGGCCACCAAGTGCTAGCAAAATTACAAAGAAACGGGGAGAACGCATTATAAGGTCTTATTTCAGCCACATTATTCTCTGGTCTGGACTAGCTGAGTGGTTAGATGATTATGCATACGGTGGTTGTGATCGGTGAAAAATGGGGTCAGTCGAAATTGGGAGAATATTTTATGCAAGGATTATTAGTTAGAGTCCAAAGCAAAGAATGGAGCAAGAGAAAGGAGGCAATGCAAAGGACGGGCCCACAAAATTTGTTTTGTCACAACGAACAGTTCCACTGAGTGTAAAGGGGTGGGTTTAGAGTAGAAGATTTTGTACCCTTTTGATGTGTTTGTCTCAAAATTCTTAGCCATCCCAGTTCTACCCGGTGACTAGGCCATCAATTCAGCGTTTTAATCTCAAAAATGAAGATTATCGTAAACACTGCCATCAAAACTTGCCGCTTTTTCGCTCAAGCAGCTAAACCTATGCTCAAAGTAAATAACTCGTGGTGCCGTATGCTATTATGTACCAAAATGCCAAGGAAGAAGAGGGCGACGTTCCCGGTCGGTCCCCTTTGGCCGTATTCGTGAAGCACTGGGAACCTCCGGAACAGGTCCAAAGTCCACCCGCTGTTTGACGAGTCTCCTGTGTTGCACTTTCCTGGGTACCCGGCAGGTTAACAGGAAGGCTCACAGCTACCTGGTGGGTAGACAGAATGGTTTCTAGCTACCTGCCCGTGGACTGAAAGAATCGCGGCTGCCTGCTACGTCGATCTTGCGTTTCAGAACGTCATCCATATGTTACTGGTAGGGAGCCGGCGCTCTGCCCGTCCTCCCGCACAATCTAAGTCGCGCATGCTGTGCCCGCCGGAATGCATTGTTAGCGGAGCTGAGACACAGCAGCCTCCTACCCGATGGTCTCCTCTGCGTCTATGCAGGTGGCCACTCATGCCTGTCTTTGCTTGGACAGGTGGCGAAGTGTGGGCCGCCACTATTGAAATCTCGACAAGAGAGACGCAGAAGTGCTTCACATACGCCGGGCGCGAGAGTGTAACGGCCCCGTACCTGCGCTTGTGGTTTCTTGTATAAGGCCACTGGTCATATTGTTCAATGACTTTCAAGGCGGAGCCTCGACATACCCTGCCTGGAAAGAATAGCATACGGCGCATAAATGATAATTCCTAATGAAATGGGAAGCTTCGGTCTGCTAATTTTTTTCCTCAGGATTTAGATGCCAAGTTGAAGGACTCGACTCGGGTGAGTGCCCACTACCGCGGGTTTGCTTTTGTTCATCAACATAGAATTTTACGGTGGGGAACTTTAAAAGTCGCTTCGAATGATGAGAATTTACGACGTTTCATAGAGGGTAACTCATCTATCTCAGATAAGACACAAGTTATGTCTTTTGCTCATGCTAACTCGCAAACAACTTCAATAAAAACTCCTGAGTTCCTTCTCTATCCAATCGCCTCAATGACGCTGCACATGACGCCCGAAAACTCTCTAAGCAAAGCTTGGTTTCGTGCACGTATTGTAATGCTGAATAGGCACACTATTAATACGTGTCGGGATGTAAACATCAAGAGAGGTGTGAAAAATCTGCGTCCACAACTTCGGATGGTAACTGGCATATCTGAAGTTCGAGTGATGGTGTGTTAACAACAGCTTTTTAATTTAGGCTATTTGAGGCGTTTTCCGCCGCTTTCCCCCCTATACAATACTCGCCCTCGAACTTCGAAAAAGCGCGTGGTTATTGTAGTTCTGATAATTTCACAAAGACGAATTATTTTGTTGCTGAAGACAGATGTGCCACACTCGGTGGGCGCAACAATTTATTTGTGGTGATTAGGGTCTTCCGTGTCAAAACACCTCAGCACATTGGCAACAAGGTGCCATAAGTAAAAAGTTTCTCAACTTCTTTGAATAACTTTCTGTTGACCTACAACTATACCTGTGGCTTAAAACGGTATGGCATACACAGTTCATTACCATGTCAGCAATTTTCGATTGCGAGTGGCAAATATTGACTACTGAGCACATGTACTATTGAATAGAAAATGAATAACAAATCACATAATCGACAATTGAAAGCAATGGTTTCCATTTTCGATTAAGTCTGACGCATGGACCAGACGGCTGGCCGCGGCAGTGTAGGCGGCATCGCCTACCAACGGGGTTTCGATCGCGCGCGGCGATCTACCGTCGCAGAATCGTCTATTCACCAGACTAAATTGATTTCGTGGACTCTTAAAATCGGTGGCAAACAATGCCTGCACAGTGGCGTTTTTATGGAGTGCGGTGGCTGATGTAAAATCGATCGCAACAGCTATCGCATATTTCAACACACACGGCGAGAATCTGTTAGTGGAGCGAATCGGGTTAAGCGTATGAAAATTCACACAGGGGGCCTGCCACTGCATTTTAAACAAATACCCATCCTCTCGTATGCTACAGCGGTCTCCGAGAAGTACAAAACGCCACCGTTATCAGCTGCCATGAATCCTTTTCCTTATTGTATACCAGCGGCGTCGGCCGGCTGACGCCGGCCTCTGCCGCTGGGGCACGGCTGCGCCGGCCCATTCGCCGGCTTCGCCCTCATCTTGGGTGTCGGGCAAATAACTCGGTGCTTTCTTTCTTCCTGCGCCGGCCCATAAGCTGGTTTGGGCGGCAACACTTAAACCATCGGGAATCACAAAGCATTCCAAACCTTGCTACGCCCGTTTACCTCCTTATCTGTACCGTGACACACCGGTCGTTCTTCCGTTTTATAAGATCCTGGAGTGGCCTTTGATTTATCTTAATTTTTGTCATGATAAGGACAACCGCTGTTTGGAATTTACTAAACGTTTTCATGATCAACCGACCCCCTGCTACTTTTATTGCCAAATGAAGTAGAATGATGTTTGTGTTTCATGGATGCAGATTTTGATTAACTCTTATTTTCATCGTATATAAACCCGATTTAGAAAAGTTAGTGCATATAAACAGCTAAGCAGTTGAATTGAGTGGTGAAGGGTAGGAGACCTGAAGAAAGGAGTGGTGTACGCTCTCTTTTAGACGCACATAGTGATTCTGAAGTAACGCGCTCTCTCTCTCTCTCTCTCTCTCTCTCTCTCTCTCTCTCTTGAGTCTCACACGTTTTCTACGGCGTCCAGCGCTCCCTTTTGGGTCTCACTTACTTCCTGCGGCGCGATCTCCCTCGGGTCTCACACATTTTATGCGGCGCCCCGCGCACTCCCACTTCGGTCCCGCACAGTTTCGACGGCGACCGGCGCTCTCCGCACTTGGGTCCCGCACACTTTCTACGGCGTCCGGCACACTCTCACTCGGGTCCCGCACACTTTCTACGGCGTCCGGCGCTTTCTCACTCGGGTCCCACACACTTTCTACGGCGTCCGGCGCTCTCCCACTTCGGTCCCGCACAGTTTCGACGGCGACCGGCGCTCTCCACACTTGGGTCCCGCACACTTTCTACGGCGTCCGGCACACTCTCACTCGGGTCCCGCACACTTTCTACGGCGTCCGGCGCTTTCTCACTCGGGTCCCACACACTTTCTACGGCGTCCGGCGCTCTCCCACTTGGGTCCCGCACACATTATACGGCGTCCTGCGTACTCCCACTTGGGTCCCGCCCACTTTCTACGGCGTCCGGCGCACTCTCACTCGGGTCCCGCACACTCTACGGCGTCCGGCGCACTCCCACTTAGATCCCGCCCACTTTCTACGGCGTCCTGCGCACTCCCACTTAGATCCCGCTCACTTTCTACGGCGTCCTGCGCACTCCCACTTAGATCCCGCACACTTTCTACGGCGTCCGGCGCACTCTCACTCGGGTCCCGCACACTTTCTACGGCGTCCGGCGCACTCTCACTCGGGTCCCGCACACTTTCTACGGCGTCCGGCGCACTCTCACTCGGGTCCCGCACTTTTTCTACGGCGTCCGGCGCACTCTCCCTCGGGGCCCGCACACTTTATATGGCGTCCGGCACACTCTCACTCGGGTCCCGCACACTTTCTACGGCGTCCGGCGCTTTCTCACTCGGGTCCCACACACTTTCTACGGCGTCCGGCGTACTCCCACTCGGGTCCCGCACACTTTCTACGGCGTCCGGCGCACTCTCACTCGGGTCCCGCACACTTTCCACGGCGTCCGGCGCACTCTCACTCGGGTCCCGCACACTTTCTACGGCGTCCGGCGCACTCTCACTCGGGTCCTGCACACTTTCTACGGCGTCCGGCGCACTCTCACTCGGGTCCCACACACTTTCTACGGCGTCCGGCGCTCTCCCACTTGGGTCCCGCACACATTATACGGCGTCCTGCGTACTCCCACTTGGGTCCCGCCCACTTTCTACGGCGTCCGGCGCACTCTCACTCGGGTCCCGCACACTTTCTACGGCGTCCGGCGCACTCCCACTTAGATCCCGCCCACTTTCTACGGCGTCCTGCGCACTCCCACTTAGATCCCGCACACTTTCTACGGCGTCCTGCGCACTCCCACTTAGATCCCGCACACTTTCTACGGCGTCCGGCGCACTCTCACTCGGGTCCCGCACACTTTCCACGGCGTCCGGCGCACTCTCACTCGGGTCCCGCACACTTTCTACGGCGTCCGGCGCGCTCTCACTCGGGTCCCGCACTTTTTATACGGCGTCCGGCGCGCTCTCACTCGGGTCCCGCACACATTTTATGGCGTCCGGCGCACTCTCACTCGGGTCCCGCACACTTTCTACGGCGTCCGGCGCGCTCTCACTCGGGGCCCACACTTTCTACGGCGTCCGGCGTACTCCCACTCGGGTCCCGCACACTTTCTACGGCGTCCGGCGCACTATCACTCGGGTCCCGCACACTTTCCACGGCGTCCGGCGCACTCTCACTCGGGTCCCGCACACTTTCTACGGCGTGCGGCGCACTCTCACTCGGGCCCCGCACACTTTCTACGGCGTCCGGCGAACTCTCACTCGGGTCCCGCACACTTTCTACGGCGTCCGGCGCACTCTGACTCGGGTCCCGCACACTTTATACGGCGTCCTGCGCATTCCCACTTGGGTCCCGCACACATTATACGGCGTCTGGCGTACTCTCACTCGGGTCCCGCACACTTTCTACGGCGTCCGGCGCACTCTCACTCGGGTCCCGCACACTTTCTACGGCGTCCGGCGAACTCTCACTCGGGTCCCGCACACTTTCTACGGCGTCCGGCGCACTCTCACTTGGGTCCCGCACTCTTTATACGGCATCCTGCGCATTCCCACTTGGGTCCCGCACACATTATACGGCGTCTAGCGCACTCTCACTCGGGTCCCGCACACTTTCTACGGCGTCCGGCGCACTCTCACTCGGGTCCCGCACACTTTCTACGGCGTTCTGCGCGCTCTTGAGCCCGTACCCGTAAGGTAGCCCGTCTTGAAAGTCAAGCCGAATAAACGGTCAAACAAACACACAGAGAAACGCACACATACATAAACACACACACGCACACACAAATTTACCAAAATATATATAGTAGGATGTGAGTGAATGTGACAAGTTCTAGAGGAACTTGAAAATTGGCATACAAATTCTTGCCTACTTACCTATCATATAGTAAAGTGGTTACCTCTGCCTTCTAAAATTTTGTAGATACATATGTTTTCCGTATTCGATTTGGTCGGATGCATGAACCAGGCGGCTGGCCGTGCCGTGTTGGAGAAATAACGGCCAATGGGGTTTCGATCGCGCGTGGTAATCTATACCATAGCATACCCGTACAATCTTCAGACTAGAGTTATTTTGTGAACTCTATTTTCTTCATCGTTTCTGTACTACCGATCATCGTCGAGGATATCACAGTCTCAGACATTTCCCGTTGTCTACAGGCCGTCGTTCCGCACAAAATAAGTCAATGCTGGCGTACAAGCGGAATTACGCGTGGGCATACCGGTGTGCTGGGTCTAGTAAATACTCCATTGACCAGCAATACCTCTACTGCTGAAGCTCAATGCAGATAGGTTGGATGTCTACAGAACGTCAAATCGAGATGTATACGGCTCCCGTGATTGATAGACAACTCTACAGAACGTTAATTTGAAATCTTGCTGCTGGGACGCGTTCAGGCTCAGGGAGTCGGGGGGTTCTATTCGGCCACGATTGGCTTTCGACTCGACTACAAAGCGCTAGGACGACGATATGGCCACGTAATTCCCTTGCGCCACGTGGCCTAATCGTCGTCCAAGTGAGATGCACGTGGCGCCAATCATAGCCATTCCACTCGGCCAGGATACGCTTTCGATTCGACTACGATGAGTTTGGACGACGAACGAGCCACAATGTCCATGATTGAACACGTTGATCGATCGCTTCAGAACTGACCCGGCCCATGTCAGCCGCACATTACGTATATAAGGGGCTCGATCCCAAAGAGAGCGCAGTGCGCCTTTCGAGCCGCTCCTGGAAGGTGACTACAAGTCACCTTCTGGACGATTTTTGAACCGCTAAGGGGTCTCCCCCACGGTCCTCAGCGAGGGGAGCTCCCTCGCTGTCGACCGTGGCGAAGGTGATGTCCGTGTCGCGGACTGATGTGTGGGTGATCCCCTACTGCGGTCCATGACCTGGACCGTATCCTTGTTGGCGGGAGAATCGCTCCCATCGAAGGTGTGGGAGCCTGCCACCAGCGCCACGTGCTCATATCGAACAGGCCATGTGCTGCTGCGTAAGAAACGGGGGTTCGGAGAAGGTTTTGCATGTATGCGCCACGTGCTCCTATTGAACAGGCCACGTGCCTTAGCGTGGGAAATAGGGTGCGGCAAAAGTTTTGCCTCTCTGCGCCACGTAGTGCTGTCGAACAGGCCAGGTGCTCCTCGGAGCAGCACGTGCTGCTGCGAAAGTTCCTTTCAACTCGACTAGGTACCCGAATAGAAAGCCTACCCTAGCCGAATAGGACCCCCCCCCCCGACTCTCTGAGGGCGGGAGTTTCGAAATCATTTGCTGAACAACATTTCCATACCATTCTTGCTTGAAGGCAGCGTCCACGATGAAGAAAAAAATTTCTAGTTTTTCCACAGAAACGGGGGCTCTGGGACCTACCGATGAAAACATTAAAGAGAGATTCACGAAAAACCATCGGGAAGTGGGTGAAAATCGTGTGGGCCAGTCAACCGATTGGGCCACCCCGCCTCGCAAACTAATTTTTCTGAAGAAGCTTGAACACGTAAACTGCCCGTCAGCAGAGGTAACGGCTTTGATAAGTAGCAGTGCATAGGGTGAATCATGTTATCGCATGGAAAGACTTCATTCCTTCACATCAGTCAATTCTTACATTCTCATAAATAAGACTTCACACAAGAAATCCTGCCTAGGCGGGAAAAAGTGCTTTCTCGTCATTTTGTGCAGCTTTTTCTGACGTTGCTCTTTCTTGACCTATCACAATCTGCCAAAAACTGAACATCCATGCTTTATCGTGAACACCGCCCTTAAGAATTTCGTCCGTATCTTTCAAACCCTCATATACTATTTGGTTTGAATCGTCCGTATATTATTCTCTATTTTCCGGCATATGTCGAAGTTCTAAACGAAATTCCACTCCGAAGAAAAAATTTTCAAATTCATTTTATGATGAAGACTAGTGACCATTAGGGTCACTAGCCCGTTGCAGCCATGTAACTTGAAGTCGCGTGCCACTTGGCAGTAGAATAATTGCGCATTCTGAAAAAACGAGCAGACAGACGAACACGCGGGAAGCGTAGCTCTTCAATATTTCAAATTATTCGATAAAGCTGCGCTCATAGGTGAGGACCATGGATGTGCGGGATTTTCTGTTTTCTGATTTCTGTTTTCTGGCCTTTTTGGACCTTCTGTTTTCTGTTTCTGTTTTATGAAAAGAAAAAATCAAGAAAAAAGGGCAAAATTAGAAAAAAAATCAGAAAAAAATCAATAACCAATGTTTTCCAATGATAAGTCGCAGTGACTTACAAGGGATACTACGTTTGTGACGGAAAGCCTATGGGTACTTCTACAGGCACAAGCCACGGAGGATAAAATGTGTTCCAATAGGACGTGCTGGTTGACGGTCATGGTATAGAACCGTTTTTGAGATTCTTTTTACCGATATGTCAGAATAAACTCGTAGCGAAAGGCATTGCTAACAAGTTTGATGCCGAGTCTGCCACTTTCTTGATTGATCTGCAATTTTTTACATTTCTGAATGTTCTGCCAAACGTTCGCGACTTGCTTTGACCAAAAAGACTTCAAGTCCATGTACAGGTTAATCTGAAGTCTGAAGTCGTCACGCTAGTATCACCTCAGTGCTGAAAATGTATCGCGAGAAATTGAGTTCGAAGAGCGCTTGTCGCGTATCACGCCATAGTAGCACGTCCCACACGACAGTCGCCTTCAACTTAACCACATTTTCACCAACCCCTATATTGCTGACGTACTACCCTACGGATGCATTTCCTAAGAGTTCTGGCCAAACAATAGCCGATAAACAGCCACAGAATGCCTGATTCCCGCGTAATAGACGAGGTTTAGTCGAAAAATAGCTAATTGCCGCGAAATAGCCGTCAAATAATGCTCACCCAGAAACTGCTCTGCAATGAAGTATACGACGCATTCTTGTGGCAGGTTTGCGTTTCAACACCGCCGTCGGTTCAGCTACCCATGTTTTCTCGGCTATCTCGCGAACAACAAGGTCGCAGCCGCGTTGTAGCCAAGAAATAATAGAGAAGTATTAGGAAAATAGCTCACCAGGAACCGCTGTTAAGCCTGGTGGATTATTTCTCGGCCAAGGCTCTTGGAGTGTGTGCCTTTGATGATGTTATATCCGTCATTGACGCTTCATTGCTACTATCAACGTCTCATAGGCATAATCCATAGTCCTCGCCGCAGGCGCGGCACCCGCGGGAAGCAATGTGGGCTAAGGCTTAGTGCTTACTAACCGCGACGCGCGACCACGGCAGCGCATATCTATGACAAACACTATGTCGCCTCGCCCATCCGGTCGAAAGGCCGACCCCGCGAGTGCGTCGTACATCAGCCTTGGAAATATCTTCTTGGCCGATTTAAGTTACTTGCGACTTATACTCCATTTAATTTACATGTAAAATATCGGAGGCGCACTGCACGCAGTATCCTCTCAGAAATTGAAAACAAGTTACTTGCAACATATCTAAGCTGATGTAAGTAACTTGCAACTTATCTCAAGTCATTTAAATTACACGTTACATGTCGGAGGCGCACCGCACGCATTACACCCCGATATGTAACATGTAACTTAAATGACCTGAGGTAAGTCGTGAGTAACTCGTTTTCATTTTTCTGAGGAAAGCGACTGGGTTGACAAAATAAGCCAGGTGCATTTGCGTCCGCGAGACACCAGTACACGCCATGAACTTCGGGACCTTCGCATGGCTCAAAGCTGCGCGCCGGACGCGGAGCGGCTCCCTGACCCTCTTCGCAGTGCTCATGCATGCCGCCCCTGAGTGAAAACTTCGTAATTTTAAAGCCAACTCGACGAGTGAGCCGATTAAGGGTTGGCTGGATATGATTACTCCTCATACCTCGGGGACGGATGCCGCTTGCGCGGATATTTATGGATGCTCTTTTCGATCGCTTGTGCGGACAAGTTTATAATTTGCCAATGGCAACAAAAATTCTCACGGAAGTGTAGAAGTTTTTATTTCCAGAATTTACCATGTTTAGGGCCCGATATCGTGATATATTTATCACCGGTGAGGCTGCTTCCCTACTACCTAATCTCTGCAGGGCTTCAGCCGCTTACCTCTGGAGAAATACGGTGTGCGAATGTAGCACACCGCTCTTCATTTCTTTTATACCCTACCCTTTATCGATTGGGTATCATCAATTTTGTTTCCCATGATAATTTTGTGCCGTTGGCAATTTATAATCGTCTCGTGGGCGGGATACCTATTGACACGTATTCAACATGAAATGGCTACTTTCAGTACCCCGGGAAAATACTCGAAGCATATCACACACGGAATACGTGGCACAAGTATCATATGGACAAAAAATGTTCAATGCCTTTAATCTTTATTTTACGGCAATGACGTTGTGAGTACAGCGGAGTACTTCATTTTTAGTATGGTCACAATGATGACGAGAATATCACAAATTAGGGTCTGATGGCGAGTGCGAATGAGATACTCTATCTTAGCAATTCAAACGAGAAAATCAGTAATATCACAGGACCGTGGCGAGAACTTCCGCTTTTCGTACTTCAGCATTCCTCTGAAAGTAGACATCAATAAACAATGAAGTGTTCCCATTGTGAAACCGGACGTTTTTGCGGATTTCGACAAAGAATGTTTCTCTGTGGCATACTGACACGGTTCGCAGCACTAGTTGTTGTTCCATCTTGTCTGTGCAGAAAAAGGTAACCGATTATAGTCGTAGTGTACTCCAAAATGGGGAAACGGGGGATGAGTGCCGCTCGTGATTGGACAGAAGCAAGCCCATGCCGATCATTTTTTTCGCAGGGCTACCGTAGCCATTCTTGAGCAAAACATGATAACGAACGATAACACACGCTCATAACATGCGGGGTATAAAAGAGCAGAGGAGCGGTATGCATTCATTCACAGACCGCTCTCTTCGGGAAGCCGCTGAGAAGTGGCTGAGGAGGTCCAAATTGTGCAAACACGTTTGTTGGCTATTACGATGTGCTCATATCCAAGCTGACACTCAGAAAATTTTTGAAGGAGGGTTACGGTAGCCCTGCGGAACAATGATCGGCATGAGCGTGCTTGTTGATTGGACGAACGGGGGAGGAGCGAAGCTCGCGGCTGGAAGGAACACGAGCTTACCCGCCTCTCTTGCGGCTGAAATACACTACGACCATCACTCAGGTAGCTCATAGGTAACATATTGTAGCGTAGCATATTGACGCAACGTAAAGGAATGTAGGTATGGAACTTCGAGAAGGAGGGCTGTTGTAAACAAATTTGTTGATAACCAATTGATAAAGAGTAGGGGTACAAAAGGAGTGGAAAGCAGTGTGTCTTCATTCACACACCGTTTTTTTTCAGGGGTCAGCAGTTTAGGATCTGCCTGGACTAGGATGTAGGAAAACAGCGCCACCGGTTGTGAAGATATAACAAAATCGAAGTAAAAACTTGGAAATTTGGAGAACCGTGACGAGAATGAGCAAATACCAGTATGGAGTTTCGGGGGCCCGTCTCGCTCCGCGCGCGGTCACGGCGCAGTCAAGTTGCCCCCTGAGTCGGGATTCATCAACGTTACCCTCAGGTACATGGTAAACTTTGTTTACTGTTTGGCTGATCTCTGTGATAAGTTTACCCCTACCGGGATTCACAACATACCCCATTGTTCAAGATAGGGTTAAACTCACCGGTTATTTTCTTACTAAGTTTAAGTTCCGGTATTGGTAGAACTACATATCGTTTTTATCATTCCATAGTAATAAAGGAGAGTGGTGTCTGGTTATTGATAAAGACGAAGATTAGGGTTCTTTGCCGTAGTACCGTTTTCATGTCGAGGCACACGATAAAATACGTTAGAACAAGTGGTTATCAACATTCATACGTATCGCATGCAATCGCACAAAGAGATTAGGGGCTGAGCAGAGTGCCACCGCGGCGCGGCGTGGCCTGATGATTGAGAGCCGTATTGATAGATCGCGGCGATCTATCAATACGGCTCTCCATCATCAGACCGCGCCGCGCCACGGTGGCACTCTGCTCAGCCCCTTATTCCTGCTTTTGCGACCGCGCGGCGTGGTAAGTTCCGTGGTAAGTTTCGGCTAGAGAACAGCTAAAAACTACTCATAGGTTGCCCTATACGGCCCTAGAGCTTGTATTCCCTCTGCCCTTACCGCCCACTTCCTTGTGGGCTCTTGAGAAAGTGGGTGGGCGGCCGTAGCACACCCAATGTTGAGTGCCTGATATGGCGTTCTATGGCTCGATTTCAATCGCCCTTCCGCCATTAATTTAGAGGTTGATCACGGTACATTAAATTCCTTTTGATAATTCGAGTCCCAATTTTATCGTGAACACTGCTTTTGAAGGCGGTGTTCACGAAGAAAAAGTTTCCCTTTTTTGGCTGACACGTAAGCTTTGGGTCCCTATAAGAAGATTAAGAACGGAAGTGCGACGAAAAACGGCCGGTAAGTGGGTGAAAATCTCGTGGGCCAGCTGACCCATTGGGCCACTCCGCCCACGTCCTATAACAGTTCCCCTGAATTTGTGGTTAAAGGCATCGTACGCGCAGAAAACCGTGTATTATTTTTTCATGTTTTTGTGTAGCTTGGTCTCCCTAGTAAACGAAAATGTCGAAGGGGTCCATGAAAAACCTTCATTTGTAAAGAAAAGTCAATAGGAACAGTGTCCATGATCGGAATAGGAACACATTGTAAATACGAATTTGAATTTCGCGCCAAAATCCTTTTTGAAGTTTTTCTGCTTTTGGAGGGCTCGTCACTGTCATTTTCGGAGTTTTTCTGCATGTGGAGTTCGTGCCGTAACTATTTTTCATGTCGTCTTACGGTCGCACCAACATTCTAGGAAAAAGTGCTAGATGACTGGTGAGATTTGGTGGCGGATCTTCATCTTTGAAGCCTTCCAACCTCATTGCCTAACGTTTTTGACGCGCCAAAGTTTACCAGTGTGGTCTACCGGTCTCAATCATGAAATTGAGCCTGAAAAATAAAAATTGATTTCCAGCGCGAACGATGCCTTTAAATGAGCGATGGTTTCCGATCTAAAACCCTGTTCTTCCCTTCATTCTCAACGTTTCTCTTTACTCAGGTTAGCTCGCACACATCGGCTGCAAAAAACGGGAGTTACAAGCCTCGGACAACTCGTCCACAATTTTCACATGCTAAATTTTGAGGGGCCATAACTCCGTTTCCAGGGGGTCTTGTACTATTCCAGGGACATCATTGGAATCGGCATGGGATCGTTTTCAAGATAGGCGGAAAAGCAGAGAAACGACTTTTATCGTGAACACTGCCTTTAAATGGGTCACAGAGCCAAAAATCCTAATCAATAAGATGGTGCGGATATAGAGTGATGACAATAAATGGGGGCCTCGCTGAGAAATTCCACTCAATTCATTCTCTTATAGTACAGTGAATAGAAACAAAAATTCCCAACATCTACTTTGCTACTGCTGTGATTTTCCACATATCACGTTACAAACTTAATAACCTTTTAATGACCCAGAATAATTCCGCTCATCCGATTGCTCAACCCGAATCGAGGGTTAACGAATTTTAAAATTTTTCAATACTTTCAAATCCAGAGACGACACCGCTAAAGGGCTGCACGCGGAGTGGTCTTTACGGGTGATCGGAGGGAGAGATGCCGTAACTGGCCTGGGACAGTCGACTCAAGGTCTTGAATGAACTTAAAAAATCCGCAGTAATCCACATGACATCTTCTAGCAATAATTTGAGAATACTTCAAGGGTGGTGACTGTTTCATATCAGACACATGACTTGTGATGATGTTGTCCTTATTCAAAAGTTCAATGAAATAGTCTAGTTATAGACTGTTAGGCTAGGAGGAGCCATATACCGGCAATGCTATGAACAAAATGCGAGTTTACCTTCTACTTAACCCCAGCATCACTTTAGTGTGAGTTGGGGCAACGTTTTTACCCCATTGTTCGCTTTCTTCGCTGCAAGCGGTGTTGATGTTGATGTGGATTTCGTGAAAAACAGCATTATTTCGTTGATAACATGTGTGATAAAGGCTATTTCTACACGTATCATAGCGTTTACCCCGAAGTTTTTACCTCCTTGTTCATGATAAACAGTGACGCTCATGAGGGATGAGCCGATAAGAAGAGCACGTAAACAAGATAGCTTAACCCTTACCCCGAAAAAACGTTGATGAATCCCGACTCTGGTGCTGAATTCCTCTAGTACTCTGACACGATACGATCATCGATCGTCGATTGCATTGTGTGGTGTGTTACCTCGCGCCGCTCAGGCTCCGTCCATAGCAGACGACCAGCGGCAAAGCGTCATGGCGTCGGAGCGTCATACGCCAGCACTGAAACGCTGACGCATGACGCTCGACGACTGGCGCATTCAACGTGTCCGAGGACGGCATGTGGTTAACGATGGTATCGATAATATTAGTGGCAGCCGCTAATGCCGCTTTTACTCCACCGTCAGCGACAGGCTGGCCCCAGTAGGCGCTGGGGAGTCAGATCAATAACGAATGTTAAAGATGCAAATCCCCAGCGTCACTTGGCGCTGGGTCGTCTGCTATGGACGGAACCTCAGACGCAAAATTTTCTATTTTGGCCAACCGGGATTGAAGGTAAAGCTGTGGGTTTTTAGTTTTTGTTGTTTTTCCATTTTTGCGTTCTTTGCTTTCTCTGCAACATGAATCTGTTTGGAAGCTAGGTTTTTCAAAGAGCTCTCTACATTAGTTCTTTCGAGACCTTGTGATCATTGTGGGCAACAAATGAACTGATCATAAACTTTTCTAAAAATAAGGTTATTCACCCAGTCATAAGGAAAATACCCGGCAGGGAAAGGAAACCGGAGACAATGCGAAATAGCACGACAAAATGCCAGAAAATACATTGAACTCGTTGGGAAATTGAATTAACGGACGAGAACACGTATATAAAGAATGCTTTTCATAATTCGATTTGCTCTCAGGCCCTATCCGAGAAAAAGTCAAAAAAAAATCAAATCTCATTACTGAAAAATAGCACATTGCCTTCGAAAACACATAGGAGAATATTGCATACCCACGTCTAAATTTTGCCAATTCAAGGCTTTCAATCCTTTGAAAAAATCGAAGAGCACTTCACACCCACGTCAAAATTTTGCCAACCCAGGGGTTTCACCCCCTTGAAGAAATCGGAGAGCACTTCACACCCGCGGTAAAATTTTGCCAACCCAGGGGTTTCAACCCCTTGAGAAAATCGGAGAATACTTCATACCCACGTAAAAATTTTGCCAACCCAGGGATTTCAACCCCTTGAAGAAATCGGAGAGCACTTCACACCCACGTAAGAATTTCGCCAACCCAGGGGTTTCAACCCTTTGAAAAAATCGGAGAGCACTTCACACCCGCGGTAAAATTTTGCCAACCCAGGGGCTTCAACCCCTTCGTAAAAACGGAGGATCCTCCGCACCTATGTCAAAAGTTGGTCTGTATAATTTCAACTTTCGTGTTAAATTGCCCTTGATTTTTGTAGTGTGCGTAACCTAAATACATAAGTTGAGTGAATCCACTCGAATTCTAGAAAAAAAACAAAAAAAAACAAGATGAGGCTGAAGAGACGAATCCCTGAGTTCATAATTTCATCTTCATTGAGAAACGTGTTCATTCCCGGTGTTCTACAACAATGCAGTACTGCGGTGAACCGCTCAGCACGTGAAACAATCTTGCCTGATGATTGCTGGCGCTGCCGCACTGAGACCGCGCGCGGAGCAGGGCGGACCCTCATGCTCTGTACTAGAACTCAGAATGAGCCATCCTCCCCGAAGCTCCATGCTTACATTCAACGTAAAGTATTGATACGTGCACCGAATTTGCGCCATCGTATTGTGCACCGGCGAGTTGGAGCCACAACCGACAGTGCGGTGCGTGTCGGTTGTACCCTTCACTTCGAAGCGGCATTTACCTTGGTCCTCCGCGTGTGTAAGCGAACCACAGGGTGAAGACGGCGCGATAGTAGGCAGAAAGGGGTTATTTTTTTCCAGTATACGCGTGCAGAAGCTCGGGGTGGGCTCGAGTAAGTTTTGCTATGGGGCTATTCATACTCCTAACCTCCCACTCTGCCAGAGCGGCCCGCGCGGACGACGAGGTGAGTATGAAAAAACTTAATGCCTCCCGATCCTCCCGCGTCTCCCGCCCCGCTACAGCGGTGCCTCTTGAGTGATTCATACTCCGCTCAAGATTCATTGACGAAAAAATGAGATTTTTCCCATATCAGATATCTGATGGCATTATCAGTCATTGTTCACCTAGAAACTTCACAGAAAACTTCTATCTCTCAGAACGGTATCAGTCATTGCTCATTCGAACTCTTAGTGAGCAGCTCCTTCGCTCCCCCATGGCTGTGACGCTGGAGCATTCACACTTCACTGGCGGAGCGGGAGGCGCGGGAGGCAAGAACCGCTCTGGCAGAGCGGGAGGTTAGAAGTATGAAAAGCCCGTACGAATGAGAGGGCATATAAAATTCGGATGTTGAATACTTACCGTTGGCGAGCCTTGTTTTGATCCGGGCACACTTGGAGGAGCACTCGGTGGCGCACTTGGTGGCGCACTAGGGGGAGCGCTTGCGGGGGCGCTCCAGGGTGTGCTTGTAGATTTTGCGGGAGGAATAGCAGTCATAGTAGATTGTGGCCTTGAGCTCGGTTTCTGTGCCGCTGTTCTGCCTTCTGCACTGGCCTTTGCGATTCGATTCAATGCAGCTGTGTAGGCCAACGATATGTCAGCCGCTGAAGCAAAACACTCAGTCTATATGGTATTACAACGAAAGGAGGGCTGGAGCTTTGGAAGTAGCCTCGCTCCCAACGCACACGGTCATTTCGAGTAGCAGAGCCGGAAGCCCGCGTGACTTGGTAGACAGGCCTCGCCCGATTGCAAGCTAGCATCACTCAACTACAATCAGCGTCCATTTGCGGCCAAAATGTTCACATCCTAACTCATACCTTTGCTTTTTTGTGGCACTAAATTCGTCGCTTCGCTGCGAGGTGTTGAACTTACATCCTGGAAAAGCTGTTATTCCATAACTAACTGGCAAATGACAAACTTCTGCTGCATACCTTCCTACTAGAACAGATGTGGTAGATAACCAAACCAACTGCTGCTCCAGCCACAAATGCTACCGCCATTGTGAAATGGCTCGAGTTGATAAGACCCTACCACGTTTTGAATCAAAAGGCCGGATACTTGCAATATTCTGATATGAAAATTCAAAACAAAGCGGTTGCGATGGTTTTCGGGAAGCATCCATATCCTCTGTTTCCGAGGGGTATTATTTTCGCTCCCCGCGTGCGTCTTCTCCCCTCACTCAGGGTTCGGCGTGGTGTGATGGACCACAGAGGAGGGGGGGGGGGGGGCGGGGGCGGATCAGACCTTCGACCGATCGTGAATCAAGATGGCCTTCTTCGGGGGTGGAAAGAGTTTGAAAAGCCATACCCTTACTACCCTCTGGTTCCGGGCCTGATTTAGTGAGTGCAATTGCGGACTTGCGTCGTGAGGGCGCGACGCATCGCTTTCGTACGATCAAAGAATTAGAAAAAACTTTCGAAATGTAGAAAAACACGCACACGGACAGCTGACGAGGGGCGGGCGTGGAATCTCGTACGAAAGCGATGCGTCGCGCACCCACGATGCAAGTCCGCAATTGCACACACTAAATCAGGCCCGGAACCAGAGGATATATGATATTCTGTAAAAAGGGCTCAGTAAAAGTGGTTTGGTTCGGGTCAGAAACATCCGAAAAAAATGGAACAATAAGAAAGTGGAGTGAGGAGAGTCCATATACAAATAATGTACAATATTCTGTGAAAAGGATTTTCCTGGTTAATAATTCTGAGTAGCATAAACAAACCCTTGCGGTATTCTGCGGGAAGTGAATACAACATCGAACAAGAGCATGCCCATATACTTTCGCAGAACGAATAGAAGCCCTTTTCCAGTTTTTCAGAGATCCAATGCACTCTTCCTAGCAAAACACCACAACGGTTTGTTTATGCTATTCAGAAGTGTTGACCAGGAAAATCCTTATTACAAAATATTGTGCATTTTTTGTAGAATCTCCTCACTCCACTTTCCTATTGTTCCCTTTTTTCGGATGTTTCTGATCCGAACCAAACCACTTTTGCTTGGAAGACCCCTCTTTTACAGAATTGTTCACTTTTTCTTGATATTACCCAGTAATATACTAAGTAGGAATATTGAACATAGACCTCTCCGTCTCCCCACTACATCAGTTTCCTTTCTGTAGTCACAAGAATCAATGACCCTACCAGTTATAACACTATCCTTGCCTCTACACGTGTAGAAACCGAATCAAATAAGAGTTCATCATTAGATTGTGACTTAAGCCATGTTTTGACTCCGTCGCTGCTTTTTTCCTCGCAGCGATTTTCCACCCACTGCTGCAAAGATGCTCAGAACTCTTAAAACAAGCTGCTAACTCGTAATCCGTTAGTAACGGGTTGTCCCCGTACCGTAGGCAGAGGCGAACGAGTGGAACCATGCGCCGGAGCGAGCGGAAGCTAACGCTAAGCAAGCGGAAGCTCACTCGAAGCAAGCAGAAGCTAACGCGAAGCGAGCGGAAGCTTACTTAGAGGCAGTGTCCACGATAAAAACCATGTCTGATTTTTTGGTGGAGATCGGTAGCTGCGGGGCCTAGCGCAACCATAACGTTGAAAAAACTAAAAAAAATGAGCTCGGAACGGTCCCCTACGGCGCCAAAGTTGGACACGCGTCAGCTCGTCACACCCAGATGCACATTCCACGCCCACCGACGTGAACAAATGAATGCTCGAGATTGTGAGAGGAGCGATGGTTTCCTATCAATAGCCTCGTTCTTTCCTTTATTTTCCAACTTCTCTCTTAACTCAGGTCAGCCCGCATACATCGGCTGCAAAAGACGGAAGATACAAGCCTCGGAAAACTCGTCCACTACGCTTCCTTAGCTCAATTTTTGAGGGACCATAACTCCGTTCCTAGAAGTTCTTGTATGATCCGAAAAACATCATTGAAATCAGCATGGGACCGTCCTTAAGATAGGCGGAAAAGCCGAAAAACGATTCTTATCGTGAACACTGCCTCTAAAGCAAGCAGAAGCTAACGCAAGGCGAGCGGAAGCTTACTTGAAGCAAGCAGAAACTACCGCTAAAGCCAAGCAGGCAGAACCTTACGATAAGCGAGCGGAAGCTAACCCCAAGCGAGCAGAAGCTAGCGCAGGGCGCGCTACACTTAGAACTTTTGAAACAGGCTGTTACCACGCTAAAAGCCACTTCCTTCGGGGCAAACAACTTATTTGCGCCTTGGTATGGTGCAACCAGGCTTTTTCAGTGTGGTCGACTCAAGGAGCGGCGAGCAAGCAGCCTTACTCGGGGTCTTCGAAGCGTTCCAGCAGCTTCTGGTATAGTGTTAACCAGCTCACTGATCACTTCGTTCCGTGCGAACTTCAAATCGTGCGAATCAGCTTCGGTTCCGTGCAATCAGCCTTAAGCCCGTAAAGCACCGTGCAAGCAGCTTGTTGGAGTCGCCGAAGCGTTCCAACAGCCTTAAATTTTTCCCCTTTGGTATTAACCAGCTCACTGGACACTTCGTTTCATGCAAGCACGCTAATCGTGGCGCGGTAGGGTGCAAACCAGCTTCGGTTCCGTGCGATCAGCCTTGAGCGTGTGAAGCACTGTGCAAGCAGCTTATGCAGAGTCCCTGAAGTGTTCCAACAGGCAGACAACTTCAGCCACTTCCGAACAATAAACATTTCCTATCAGTTCATTTCTGGAAACAGACCGGCCAAATTTTCACTCATTTGTCCCGACTGCGTCGCTGAGGAAAGCGAGTTTATGGCTGGAATCATACTTCCCGCGACCAGCGACAGCGACAGCACATATTAGGCATAACGATTTTCGGTTGACAGTGGTGATAAACATTGCGTTGCGTCGCTCGTCGCTGGAACTATGGTCCCGGCCTATATTCTTTTGTCTTTCTCTTGAAGCTACTCCTACACTGGGTGCGGTCTCCTATAAAAGAAAACGACGTTTGGGGTCAACTACAGGAGCTATTTAGTGATATGTGGATGACCGGACCAGAGCGAAGCAGTTTCTCACATGTCACATCACCGCTTCGCGGGGCGCGCGCTTGACATAGAGCGTCAGTTGTGTCGTGGCAGCCGCTGCCGACGCACGCAAGCATGATGCCTTACACGGAAGAACGACCAATCAGACATAAAGTGTGCCCAAATGAGAATGGCGGCGCACGCGGCCGGCGTGCTTGGCAGGCGACCGTCGCATGTGCCGCCCTCGGACGAGAGTTGGATTTCAACGACGGCCGTCCCTCTCCTACCATCTGCAGAGCTGCTCGATCGGCGCAGTGCTTGATGCCAGCCGGTGCCGGCCCCGTTCGTGGCCGATGGCGGTGGGGACTTTTCGCATGCTCGTCCGAGAGCGACCAACGCGACGGCCGCCTGCCAAGCACGCCGGCCGCATGGGTCGCCATTCTCATTAGGACGCACCTTACACGTTCTACTACCATTGCAAATTCGTGCTGCATAGGAGGCGCGTAAGGAAAACAGGACTCCTATAGCTGATGAGGCTAGGATTCCAATAATCTCCAGCAGGAGACCGCTACCAGTGTCGGAGTGAAAACGCTAATGGCTGGCGTAAGATATGTGACAACGTCCGCAGGAACCATTTTATCTGCACGTACGACGCATTTTAGCGCACTCCTCATTTTATTTTTTTTCTGAACGATTCTTTTTTTGTGTTTGCTCGGTGTTCCATTTGTACTAGGGTCAATCATGTCTTTCACCTCGATTATATCAATTACTCTGAAATGAGCCGTCTGAGCATCAATGCATGTTTCAGAGACGGTTTCCGTCGTCGGGTGCGTGAGGACAAGCAATTCGAAAACGACGTTTCGACAGATGATCACCTGAGCCTGAGCCCTGACTCAAGTAAAAAGTTTGTAGCTGATAGCCGAAAATTTAGTCAAGAAAAGTAAGTATGATTTATGTTAAAGGCAGTGTCCAAGATAAAAATCGTTTTTCTGTTTCTCAGCCTATCTTGAAAACGGTCTCATGCCTATTCCAACGATGTCTCTGAAAACGCACGCGACCTTCTGGGAACGGAGTTAAAGTCCCTGAAAAATTGAGCTAGAGAAGCTTGGTGGACGAGTTTTCCGAGGCTTGTAACTTCCGTCTTTTGCAGCCGATGTATGCGAGCTGACTTGAGTAAAGAGAGAAGTCGAGAATGAAGAGAAGAATGGGGCTAATAATCAGAAACCATGGCTCATCTCACAATCTCGAGTATTCATTTGTTCACGTCGGTGGGCGTGGAAAGTGCATCTGGGGTGTGACGAGCTGATGGGTGTCCAACTTTGGGGCCGTTGGGGACCGTTCCGAGCTCATTTTTCTTAGTTTTTTCAACGTTAGGGTTGCGCTAGGCCCCGCAGCTGGCGATCACCACCAAAAAATCAGATATGGTTTTTATCGTAGACACTGCCTTTAATTTTCATTTTCTCCTGAATTTCGGCGCTCAACCCACTAGGCACAGAGGTCGTTTGAGTGAAAAGAAAATTATTTGACACAAGCAGTTTTCTATGAGTTCAACTCACTAGCTCAATCTTTGAGAGACCACAACTCCATTCCTAGAAGGTCTTGTACGATTCCAAAATATCATTGAATCAGCATGGGACCTTTTTCAAGATAGGTGAAAAAGCAGAGGAACGATTCTTATCGTGAACACTGCCTTTAAGATAAATCCGAGATGGATAGATTCTAAGCTAAAAAAACAGCAAAAATTGCTGCGACAATGAAGTTGAGTTTAAAAGCGAACTCCTTTGTGAGACTTAATACCGATTACAGAATCTGGAGAAAGGTTTTCTCCAAATAATATTTTTATTCATATCCCTTCTTTTTTTCTCGTTGAAGCGCTTTCAACAAATAGCAGCAGTGCTTATGAACCTTTTATTCCATCATCATATAGACTTTTTAAAAAATTCTAACAAGATCAACATGAAAATCAAAGACTGTACTGAAGGGTCAGAAAGATCAAAGATATTTACAGCAGGGCAGATCATCTGCGACGCTATGTGAGCAATTACAAGATGATTTATCACTCCCGATGAATTATCGTCATTGCGATTCAACGAGTCGCTGCGTCTCGCAGAGCCGTTGGTAAAGTTCGCTTTTCGCCAGTAGATGCTCGTGTGTGCCTAAAAAGTAGAAATTATTAATGTGAATCTAATATTTCTTTTGCTCCAAAAACATTACAGTTTTCTGTCAGGAAAGGAATTGTTGAGGAAATGGTCTTGCCAAAAGTTAGACTCTGAGATTGTCAGCTGACTCGAAACACAGGGCACAGTTAAGTCCAGGGAACTTATTCTTTGTCTTGGAGTGGAATTTGATTCCGCAGAGTAAATTTGGCTTCAAAAAAACAAGACTATTCGAAGGATTCGCGCAGAAGACGCTCGGCGACGCATTTTCGCGTCTTCGGAGACCTTTTTTGTTATTCTTTCAGAATATATTTTCGGAACCTGAATAATTCGAGTTTCAATTTCTGTGGTCCAGGTTTCTGCAAAAAAAAAGTTCAAGGTAAAATTTTTTGCGAGCCATACAGTACACGAATATCAGTGTGCAGGTGCTCAACGCTATGTGTACGGCATAGCGATCTGGTACCCATATTCCAAACATTTTTGTTCATATCGAAACCTTAGGTAACATATTGTCGAATAGCTTTTTTTCAACAGAATCCAAAACTATTTTCTTTTCACCTGGATCCGAAACAATTGAGGACTTCCTTCCAACCACTGTTAGTGTGGTTGCAAGGAAGTCCTCAATCGTTTCGGATGGTAGTGCGTTTTTTGGGTGCGAAGGCCATTTGTGAAGCCTATGGGTTCTAAGAATATAGCGTATCAAACTATTCAAGAGATTGTAGTCGTCAATACGAAGTACTAACCTAGCTAGCAGCAACACCGTCTCTGAAAAAATGATTTTAGGATTTGCAAAAAAAACGCGGCCAAGACAAGCTAGTGTGCTTCTCTGGGCCATAATTCCTGTTCGCAATTGCGTCTCGACACGCTTTGCGGCCGCGCGCTCTTGAGTCAGAAAAGTTTCAAGCGCCGCAGCCAGCCATCGATCTGCTGACTCTAGAAGGGTTTTGGAAACTGGAAACTAAATAAAATAGGGAAAAAATGTATAAAAAAGCCTTATCGAGTCGGCTTTGGCGCTGGAAACTCAACTGACTGGTGCGCGTGCGGCCGCAAAGCGTGTAGAGACGCAATTGCGGACCGGAATTGGACCCAGAGAAGCACAGTAAGCATCTACGGCCTCCAAAGTCTATTAAATCAGCCAACAGCTATGATTTGTGCTTTGCGTTGGGAATTTCCTTAAAATTACAAGCTCAGAGACGAAATCTGAGATTTCAAAACAATTGTGAAGAAGACCCACCTGTCATTCACCTGCCAAGTGCGAGCTCTCAGTTCCTCCGAATAAGCGAGATATTGGAGGAAGCCACCTTAGGGCGCCCACATCCGGAAGCCACTTTGGCACGCACCCTTTAACGATCTTTCGAGCTCAACGGTGGCGAGATAACCGATGGTTTCCAATCATTAGCCCCGTTCATCCCCTCAGTCTCAGTTTCTCTCTTTAATCAGGTCGGCTCGCATTCATCGGTTGCAAATGACGCAAATTAGAAGCCTCGGACAACTCGTCCACCATGATTCCGCAACTCAATTTTCGATAGGCCATAGCTCCGTTCCGAGAGGGTCTTTTACGATTTCAGAGACATCTTTGAAATCAGCGTGGGCTCGTTTTCAAGACAGGTTAAAAAACAGGAAGACGATTCTGAGTTTGGACTGTGCTTTAAAGCCACAGGACACCCAAGAAATTATCCTTCAGATTTCATGCTTATCTTGGAAAGAGCCGCTCTCTGATCACAGCGGTATCTCTGAAATCGTACAAGACTCCCTGCAAACGGAGATATGGCTCCTTGAAAATGCCTGCATTTTGAGGGCAAAAATTATGTGGACGAATTGTCTCAGGCCTGTATTTCTCTTCATTCTCAATCGCTTCACGAGAGCAAACCACGGTGAGGAAGTAGACCGGTAATGGACAGAAGAACAACTGCTTGTTGAGAATTCATCCATCCATCTAGTCTCTATCGAGTTCGTAAATCTGGCAGGGGTGTGGCCCGTGGTGGTGAGCGAAGGAGGTCGGGCCCGTGGTGGGCGCTTATATCTCGCTTATTTGAAAGAGTTGAGATCTTGTACTCGGCACGTGTTATACAGTAGGGGTCTACTACTCAATCAAATGAAAATCACAAAATTCATGTCTGAAGGTGTATTGTGAAAGCACGGTGGTTGAGTTGTCCGAGACTTGTAACTTCCGTCATTTGCAACCGATATGAACGAGCGGACCTCAGTGGATAGAGAGGCGGAGATTGAAGGGAAGAACGGGGGTATTAATAGAAAATCATCGTCCATCTCGCCGTTGTTCAGCTCGACAGATCGTAAAAGCGGCGTGCCAAAGTGGCTTCTCGAGGAAGGCGCCCAGATTGGCTTCCTCCTATATCTCGCCTAACCCTAGGAATTGAGAGCTCGCACTTGGCAGGTGTTATATGAGGTGGGTCTACTTCACGACTATGTGGAAGACCCAGATTTCGTCCTTCAGATTGGCCTGTGCCTTCAAGGATTATCAGAAAATCCTCGGTACCGGGCAAATCATAGCTTTTGCTTCCCTTACTATATTTGGGAAGTCGTAGAGGGCAAGCTTGTCTCGGCTGTATGTTTTGGAAATTCTAAAAAACATCTTTTCAATGTCCGTGTGGCCGCTAGCTTGCTTACTAGCTCGTAGAGTTGACTACGACCTTGTTATATAGTTCGGTACGCTGTGTTTTTGAAACCTTACGTGCTTGGCAGAGGTGTTAGAATCGAATTTCCGCCAAAGAGCTGTGAAGAAGTTTTCAAATTGAACTAGGAAGACTAACAATTAACACGAACACATGAGACTGCCGGATAGAACGATCTTAGCTAAATGATTACTGTAATTCTTGACGTCAAGAGTATTGTTTCTCTTCTTTAAAGCCTCACAGCCTTAAAATTTTACACTTATAAGGTGGGGTTCAGCTACGCACTTTTTTTACTTTTGCCACCGCGGCGAATGACACTCTTCGAGCTACAGCGAAGTCAGCGTTTTCAAAACTTACGCAACCAGGTGAGAGTGAACAGCTGATTTTGTAGGACATGAGAATGCTATCGAAATGCTCAGCTTGACAGTGGATCCTTGCTTGTTACTGATACGCATCAGGGCTGTGCGTAATTACGAATTACGGTTTACGATTTACGAATTACGGGTGTTTTTGGCAATTTTTTTACGATTTACGATTTACGAAATTTTGGCCCGAAATCGTAACGAATCGTAACAAGTCGTAACAAATCCTGGAAATGCGGTGGAGAGAACAATGAAAGTTTGCGATCCAATGCATAGATAAATGTAACACTTCTTTCACATTCCTGATAGTTGATTACTCTTTGCGATTTCAATTTTCAATGAAACCTTGCCCCGTACAGCCGGGTGTAGTCAGCAGTAGATTGGTCGTGGCGTAATTTAAATGTTGATAACGAAGTTCAGGCATACCCGACCGCTCTGCTGGTCACATTGACAGGTTCAAACTTATTATTTGGTTCCAACCTTTCCTTCCTCAATATGCGAGACAGGTCGGTGGAGCCGAGCTCCACAGTTATTTATCTCCATGGAATGCTCTCGCCCCCATGATAAACACGAGAGAAGCAAACATTTGATTTAAAAGCAACTGACTATATTAGAGCAAAGTTCGGTCCGCAGTTGCGGACAACCGCTGTTGCAACACGTACTGCTAACAAAATCATGCTGGCACCACGTAGTACTGGCTTGATTAATCTTCGAATATCGTCAAGCTGCAGGCTGCAAAGCGGTCTTCTGCAACTGTGGACGGGATCTCCACTCCGATATAGATATTGAATATGGGGCTTCGCTCTCAGAAGGCGTTACTGACCTACGAAGCAAGTAAAAGTTGGAACACAATATACACTTTATTGCAGAATTTCACGGAGATTTCGAAATCAGCCTTTGCCACTCATCCATCTTCAGCGATTTCGAAGTGAATTTGTGAATTGAAATCCGCTGAAGGACCCGGAAAATATTTTTTTAACCTGGAAACACTATTTGATGACGAGGGCTACGGGGATTTTCGAAATACCAAAATCCAAACCTCCTTCGATATGGAAGCCCATTATCATTGATAAGCTGTGGTGTTTCCACATCGAATGAAGTTTGGGTTATTTGTGGGCTTATTACTCATTATCACTTACGGATTACGAATTACGATTTACGAATTACGAGGAATTTGAAAAATTACGACCTACGATTTACGATTTACAAAAATCAGTTACGCACAGCCCTGGTACGCATTTTATGAACGTGGCAAGTGATCGAGAACATTTTTCCCGCTATGGCGGCGTTCGCTGTGTTTTAGCGTACTGACACCGCTACGCACGGTTATCCATTGCCCTACTCAGGCAAACTCAAATGTCGACAGCAGGTTGAAACACCTCTTTCTCGAGCAACCGTCGATAACAGGTTCTTTCGGGAGTAAAACATGGAACTGTTATCAACCTGCTATTGAACTGTCGATAGCAGGTTCACAGCAGGTTGACAAGGCAACACATCCTACCGCCGGTGAGCATTGATCGTGCGAATCTCCGAATGCTTGGCGAAATATTCAGTCGGTTTCGCAATTGAGGACTGCTTTTCTTTTTTTACATTTTGGTTAGCACACCTGTTTTTGTGCAATAACGCCCAAATCAGGCCTGTTATTGACTGGAATTAATGCTCGAATAGTGTTCTAGGAACTTTTCGGATTTCGCAGAAGTTTCAGCACAATCGACCACATCATCACCTGCACGAGAGTCATTGAGGCTTGCAGAGAACACCAAATTCCACTTGTCATGACGTTCATAGACTACTGTAAAGCGTTTGATTCCACTGAACACATGGCGGTCTGGAAGAGTCTCTCAAGTCAAGGAGTCGAGCAGCAATACGTGAATGTTTTGAAAGACCGCTACTCGGGTTGCACGACCACGTTCCGGCCATTCTTTCGTCCTGTCACAATACCAATCAAGAAAGGCGTTCGACAAGGAGATCCAATCAGCCCAAATCTTTTCTCTGCAGTCCTAGAATCGTTTGTCAGGAGATGTGATTGGGACAATCTTGGAATTAACATCAACGGCAAGCTACTAAACCACCTGAGGTTCGCCGACGACATTGTGCTTTTGACGCATACGCCAAATGAAGCAACGTCAATGATTCACCAGATTGATACCGAAGGGAAGAAAGTTGGCCTTTTGTTGAACAAAATGAAGACTAAAGTCATGAGGAATCGTTTTGCAGATCTTTCCCCTGTTCGACTAGACGGTGCGCCACTAGAGGAAACAGCTGAATACGTATACCTCGGCCGCCTCCTGAACATGAACAACGATTTGAAGCCCGAAATCAGGCGAAGGAGGAAAGCAGCATGGGCGGCGTATAATACCATCAAACCAGCTGTGCAGGAGACCAGGAAAAAGGAACTGAAAGCAGAGCTCTTCAACAGTACTGTCATTCCTGCTTTATGTTATGGTAGCGAATCCTGGACACTGACAAAGGAGCTGGATTCACAACTGAAGGTGGCGCAGGCCTCGATTGAACGACATCTTGTCGGATACACTCTGTTCCGACAACGAAGTGAAGGTCTACACAACGCAGATATCCGCTCAATGTTCAATGTCGCTGATGCTCTCGAACACGTAAACAAAACCAAGCATCGATGGGCAGGGCATGTACTGAGAAGAAATGATGGACGGTGGAGCAAAGCTGTGATCGAATGGTATCCTCGCGACAAGAAACGACCGCTTGGCAGACCCATGACCAGGTGGACTGATTCACTTTGTATTCGATACAATATGGTCGATTCCAGAAACAGATGCTTAGGTTATTGGTCCACAAGAGCTCAAGACAGAAACGAATGGAAATCGTGCTATGATCCGCAACAAAGCATTCGCCGCGTTTGAGGAACGGGTCAGCCAAGTAACCAAGTAAGTAAGTATAGTGTTCTAGGGATTTTCCAAGAATTCTACTATTTTGTTCACTTTTGGGATTCTAATATGCGATTTTTTCAAGCACCAGATATATTTGGAATCTTGATACATCTTTTTTTTACATTCGATTCCGTCACGATTTTTTTTATTTCTTCTCTATTTATCGGAGGTTTCATATTTTCTGCCTCTCGAGTATTCTGTTTATTTGGGAATTTGAATAATTATTTGCTCTCGGTTAGGTTAAATGCCCGTTTGTTCGAATATTTCTCTCAATTCAGCTGACAACATAATTGCCCATAAAAAAATTTCAATTGTACAGGAATATTTTTTGAGAACCATTTGAAATTCGAAATCGAGTATGTGCTTGAGCATTTGTACAAATTTTCACACGTAATACAATTGAATCGAGTCTAGGATTTATTTTTGAACAAATTCATTTATTAGAAAATTTTGTAAAGGACTCACTCCGACTTTTCAATCCGTAGCGAGATTTTATGAAGGCCATGATCGATAAATTCTCATCCCTCATTAGTTCTTCTATTGATGCTGTAGTTACCGTCGGCATGGACCCTAGTGTTACATTGCGTTCCATTCAAGGTTGGCGCAGACTCGGTGCACCTATCTTAGAGCATAGGACACCGAGTTCGCACCAACCTTCATCAGAGAACACAAAGTATCACTAGGATTCATGCCAACTGCACGTAATAGACAGGGGCAATCGTCGCTAGGTTTTGAATAAATGAATATTTCAGATATCGCGTTTTTTAGAGCACCTCGGATGATTGGGTAAATATGCATAGCCTTTATTGGAAAATTTCTCAAGAATATAATTTATCATTATAACCACTTCAAAATTACCGAAAGTACGAATAACTTCGAATGAGACATTTTAAAAATTTTCGGATGAATTAAATACTCAAATAATGCGTTTCTGAAATTCCGGAATGAGTGAATAGATTTTAGTGAGGCCTCTCTTTTTCTTGACTGTACGATTGAATTTGAAATCCTGTCTTCTATTCGAAGCGAATGCATACTTGGAAAACATATCCGAATTCTCGGACGAAAATCCGGTTTTTCCAAAATATTTCCAAGTATTTAGATCATAAATACTTTCTGCACATTTTTTTTCAATAGCCGCAAATTTGTATGTAGTGACACAAAACTGGCCTCCCATTCAGAAAATCGAATATGCAAGCTCTATTAACAAACCGAATATTCCATAACCCAAATGATTCAAATTTCTGAATGAATCGAAGGTTTGGAAAAGCAAAAATCGAAATTTTCGACTGAAACGAACATTTGAGAAAATCAGAAATTGAATTTTCCGGTTGAATCGAATATTCAAAAACTCAAATCTACTAACTATTTGAATTTATATCACTCAGGCTTCTTGAGTCGGGTTCAGAAGTGCGTCGGCATGCTGCTTGAGCATCTTTCATAGTCCTGGCCGCAAGCGCGGCACGCGCGATGGGCTATAAAACTTTTGACCGCTCGGGACGTGCCTCGACGCGCTTGTCGCCCATCCAGGGGCGGCATGCATGAAAACACCGTGAAAGTAATGTTTAACGTTCGCGCGTGTGTGCAAAGGTGAGCGGCGAGCGCGTAGACCCATACAAAGAGCCAAGAGCGCCTCCATCGTGGCGCCGTCCGAACCGCCATGGCGGTTTTACCACTTGTATCATTACACGGTGCTCAGTTTGAGTCTACTGCAACATAAACAACTCTACCGTTATCCTACGCTAAAGTGTGCGCAAATGCAGGATAAGAATTTTCGTGCATGTCACAGTCTTTCTCAACTTTACTCCGCACAGTCATTTCGGTAGTGCCGGGCATTTCATAGTTGCTTCCCGTCTTTTTTATTCTTACAGCGTGTCGCGCGGTTAAAAGTTTCATAGTCCACCGCTCGTCCCGAGCGGCAGGGCATTTCGCGCTCGAGGTGAGGGCTATGAAAGATACCCTACTTACGGAGAGTAGATCAGCAGGTTTTCCCTTATGTGTACCATCTGTGGAAAAGCGTGATTCTGATCGTTCAGGGCGCGTGCGGCGCGCGCGATGCTGGTACTTTGCTGTCTCTAAGCGGTGTTGCTCGCAGCGACGAACAACACTAGGTGACTTAATATCGATTACATTCAGCGACGATGACGACCGACGCGGCGTGAAGGGCGACTAGGAGGCACCGATACGGCACTAAATCACTGCCAGTGAGCGGCGACCGACGCCGCGACGATAATGTTTCGAAAAAATTTTGTCGTCGGCCTAAAGGCTGACGCTCGGCGTCCACTCGCCGGTCTCTGCCACTCCGTAGACCCCTAAAGGCAGTGTTCACGATAGAAATCGTTTTTCTGTTTTCCCTCCTATCTTGGAAACCGCCCTATGCTGATTCCAATGATGTCTCTGAAATCGTAAAAGACCTTCTGAGAACGGAGTTATGGTCCCTTAAAAATTGGGCTAAGGAAACATGGTGGACGAGCTGTCCGAGGCTTGTAACTTCCGTCTTTTGCAGCCGATGTGTGCGAGCTGACCTGAGTAAAGAGAGAAGTTGAGAATGAAGGGAAGAACTGGGCTAATGATTGGAAATCATCGCTCATCTCACGATCTCGAGCATTCATTTGTTCACGTCGGTGGGCGTGTGCTGCGCTTTTGGAGTTTTCCTTGCGCTCGAAGTGGAGACTTCGGGCTCTTTTGAAGCTTTTCCTGGCTCGTTTTCATGCGTCCTTTCGACGTCAACGTCACAGTGTGCCCCTCCACTACCCATTCCTAGTAGAAACTGAAACACATTTTTCCTCGTGAACACTGCCTTTAAGGTCGGGATCACACTTGCAGTGACGAGCCACTCGGCGCAATGCTTACCATCAATATCGGCCGGAAACCAATATGCCTGAAACGCATAGTCGCTGTCGCTGGTCGCGGAAGGTGTTATTCCGGCCTAACCTCCGCTCCGCACCAGCCCGCGCCGAAACCACAACAATTTCACTGTTTTAGGGGGTTTTCAGAGTTCCATCGCCGATCGCTGCTAGCATGCTTCGAATGAGAATTTACATGCGATGCAATAACGATGAATTCTCATGATTATCATGCTATAGCACCACCCGGCGACCAAAGTCTAAAACAGACCTTACAAGCTATATGCATCTTTTCAGCAAATATGGATTACCTTTCGTACGCGCAACACTTCCTCTACCTATTAGAGCCACCCGAAATATCTACGTGTGTATTTTACATCGAAGTGTTGGGAGAGGTTCTAGGGACCGAAAATATTTTAGTACACCTCGCTCTGTTCTTTCAACACATCGACGCTGTTTAAGATCCGAGAACATTTGAACTACTTGAGGGCTGATTCCCAGTACCAGATCGAGTTCGTGGAACTTTATCTCAATTTAGCGAGTTTCGAATTTCTTGAATTGTTTAAAAGCATTATGCGCAACGATTTATCCCACTGCATAGATTCATTTTGCCAAATCTCAAAGATTTTTCAGAGATCCGATTTATCTGGAGAGAAATAACCAAGATCGGAAAATAGTTATAATCAGATAAGGCAATGTGAATAATACCTACACCCATAAATGTGAGGTTTAGTGTGGAAAAATATTCGGATCATGAGGCTGTGCTGGGAGTTCCCGTTTTGAAAAAGTCCCGGGAACTGCGTATTTCGCTTTATTGGAGAAATTTCGTTAACCCGTTTCATTAATTACCATAATCCAGCCCTCATATAGTCAAGTTCTATAGAGTTATTTTTCTCAGGTCTCTCGATTTTTATATCGTTACTACATATTTGTTGCTTAATGCTTCAAATGAAGTCTGTTAAGCCGAACCGATTCGAAAGTAAATTAAATAATATTTTTCATTTTTTCTCTTCTGCTAGCCACTGGAAGCTGCGAAATAGCTGAAATATTGAGCCAGTAAGAGTTGGACCTTGATAAGAAATAGAAAAATCAAAATGCCCATGTTTAGCCGCCATTCATGCTCCTCAACACCCTTGCGGCGTGGCGCGGGCGTGGCGTTGGAGTCAAAATGGCCTACCCCTCGTCCGCGCGGCACGCGCGTGACGCCCGCTCCGCCATAACGGCGACGACTTTTACAACGTTTTCATCATTTTTATTATTAAACCACCATAAATTTCATTCCGTTCTATAATAATTAATCCTAGTATCATTCTATCAAAAAGGGGTCTTCCAAGCGAAAGAGGTTTGGTTGGCGTCAGAAACGTTCCAACAAAAAGGGAACAATAGGCAAGTAGGATGAGGAGAGTCTACAAAAATTGAACAATATTTTCTGAGACTGATTTTCTTGGCCAAAACTTCTTAATAGCGGAAACAAACCGTTGTGGCATTTCACGAGGAGGTTCAATGGTTTCCAAGAATGGACTTCTATTCTTGACGAGATTATAAGAAAATACTCTTATTTCATGCTGCACTTTGAGTTCGCTTCTCGTAGCAGCTGGAGCTAGCCGTCTGTGTAGGTGAAGTTGAAATCATTTTCTCTTCTAATGATAACTAGTAGGTGCACATAATTATACACTTTTATCGTTACTCGCATAATCGGAGACTATTTGTAACCACAGAGTGCTTCCGGGTGAAACACCGCAACGGTTTGTTTTCGCTGTTAAGAAGTTTCGGACAAGAAAATCAGTCTCAGAAAATATTGTTCAATTTTTGTAGACTCTCCTCATCCTACTTGCCTATTGTTCTCTTTTTGTTGGAACGTTTCTGACGCCAACCAAACCTCTTTCGCTTGGAAGACCCCTTTTTGATAGAATTGTTCACTTTTTATTGATATTACGAAGTAATATCTGTAAAAATCTTCAAAATTTTCCAAATAGCATGGATTGATATGACAATCAGTAAGTGATTGACTTGTTGCGCACGCTACAAATGATGCGCGACTCACTTTCCTCGACATCCTGATGACGTCATCAGATGCCGTGTGTACTTTACACGACATCCTGATGAAGTCATCAGATGCCCTATGTCCTTGGCACGAAGTTCTGATGACGTTGTCACATGCCCCATGCACTTTGATGACGTCATCAGAGAGTAACAAACTTGTTAGTAACTTCTCCTGTCCCTTCCCTACGAAAAAGTACGTGTTTTAGCGATTTCATCTGCCAACTGATAATATCACTTGATATGATAAGCAGTAATAAGTGAAGTAGTTAATGTTAAACAGTAAGTAACAAACTTGTTAGTCACTTCCCCTGTCCCTTCCCTACGAAAAAGTACGCGTTTTAGCGATTTCATCTGCCAACTGATAATATCACTTGATATGATAAGCTGTAATAAGTCAAGTAGTTAATGTTAAACAGTAAGTAACACACTTGTTAGTCCCTTCCCCTGTCCCTTCCCTACGAAAAAGTACGTGTTTTAGCGATTTCATCTGCCAACTGATAATATCACTTGATATGATAAGCTGTAATAAGTGAAGTAGTTAATGTTAAACAGTAAGTAACAAACTTGTTAGTAACTTCTCCTGTCCCTTCCCAACGAAAAAGTACGCGTTTTAGCGATTTCATCTGCCAACTGATAATATCACTTGATATGATAAGCTGTAATAAGTGAAGTAGTTAATGTTAAACAGTAAGTAACACTCTTGTTAGTCACTTCCCCTGTCCCTTCCCTACGAAAAGTACGGGTTTTAGCGATTTCATCTGCCAACTGATAATATCACTTGATATGATAAGCAGTAGTAGGTGAAGTAGTTAATGTTAAACAGTAAGTAACAAACTTGATAGTCACTTTCCTTGTCCCTTCTCATCGAAAGGTACAGCCTACGACGTGTTTTAGCGATTTGATCTACCAACTGATAAGATCATATGATATGATAAGTAGTAAAAGGTGAAGTTGTTAATGTTAAACAGTAGGTAACAAACTTGTTAGCCACTTCCCTTGTCCCTTCCCATCGAAAAGTACAGCCTACGACGTGTTTTAGCGATTTGATCTACCAACTGATAACATCACTTGATATGATAAGCAGTAATAAGTGAAGTAGTTAATGTTAAACAGTAGGTAACAAACTTGTTAGTCACTTCCCCTGTCCCTTCCCTACGAAAAAGTACGTGTTTTAGCGATTTCATCTGCCAACTGATAATATCACTTGATATGATAAGCAGTAGTAGGTGAAGTAGTTATTGTTTAACAGTAAGTAACAAACTTGATAGTCACTTTCCTTGTCCCTTCCCATCGAAAAGTACAGCCTACGACGTGTTTTAGCGATTTGGCCTACCAACTGATAATATCACTTGATATGATAAGTAGTAAAAGGTTAATTAGTTAATGTGAAACATTAAGTACTCATTGTCTACCTACTCACCAGCCTGCTTATCTATCCACATACCAACTTACCTGCCTGCCCAACTGATCGCCTGCGATCATTGCCAGTGGCCACTACTAAGGGTGCGCAACGCACGAGGAGCGAAGCACGAAGCAGGAAGCGCGAAGCGCGAAGCAGGAAGCAGCAACGAGTTACACGCACAACAAGAATTTTTGCTAAGGTATCGCCGATCTAACTTTGTTAGTTTTGAACCGATTTGGCTCAAATTTTCTCAGCATTTGCCTTTTGGACCCTCTCACCTATATCCCGGTGGAAATCTCTGGAGAATTTGTTTAACAGGTTTTATTAACTACTTTACAGAATTCTAAGTGATCACAAGTCCCGGGCAAAACCAAACCTCTCCAGCCGCTTCGCGGCTGGAGCGATGATAGCGAAGCCGTGTACAGTATTCGCTTGCTGAACAAAGTTAAGGCCCATTTTGATCCGCTCCGCCACAGCGTCGCCGCTGGAATATTCGTAGCCTCCGCAAGCGCCTGACGCGCGTAGAAAGTATTCATAGTATAGTTGTATACGAAAAATTTTCCGAAAGATTTTTAGAAATTTTTTTCGTTCGTGCGAAAATTCGTCGAACGAAATTTTTTCAGATTCCGTTCGTTCGAAACTTCGTCAAACGAAATTTGTTCAAATTTCGTTTGTTCTAAATTTTTTCGAACAAAAAAGTTCGATTTTCGTTCGTTCGACATTTTTTTTCGATATTGTACAACTATAATTCATACCCCCAAACCCCGCCCGCGGGAGACGTGTGCCGCACTGGCGTTGAGGAGTGTGTTTACTGCCTTTAGGGAAGTTGAGCATGGGGACGGCTACAATAACAGCTAGGGATAGCAATACTACAGCAATAGTTTTTGAATCCTGCGAAGTTCCAGCTCGTTTAGCTGCTCCGAATTTTGCAGTTGGCCACCCCACCAATAATAGCCCGGCGTTAGGACGTCTAAATCAGAATGAATAAATCCGGCGGTAGCAGGTCGACAGCTGAACCTTTCGGGGCTTCAGTTAGGCCATGCCGCCGTCTGCGAATCCGGCGCTAGGAGGTCTACAGCTGGACCGTTCGGCGTGATACCAGGTTCTCTCGCGCCGAAATCACCATTTTTTTCGTGTCCTCAGCTGATGTGCTCTGTGATGACACCTCAGAAACCTGCTGTCGACATTTAAGTTTGCCTGTGTACTAGACTTTTGCCGGCTTTCTCATGTGCAGCGAACTCATCTGCTTACTTCCTACTGATTTCGTAATATCCCAAGGCACAGATTTCTTCATAGCTCAGCGCGGCAGTTCCAGCGGCGGCAGAAGTACGAAAACGCCTTAGTCTTCTCAGATTAATATAATCCAAATTTCTGGAGTGTCAAGTTTTGATCGAACCCGACCTTCAACTTATCACTTTCCGTGTGAGGATCATTGGCGCGCCGCTTGACGCTCCAAAAGAGATTGAGTGAATATGAGTCATTGAAACTCTACCTTTGTCCGCGGTTCTCCCTTCTTGCACCATCACAATTACATCGCTGTTTTGTATTGTAGACAGTCGATGGGCGATAACTATGCAAGTCCTACCCTTGCGTGCCACCTCTAGGGCTTCTTGAACAATCTGAAATTCTAATTTCTTCAAATACTATCCTCTTATTGCCGCAGGCCTCATGCAATCCACTTTCGGCATCGCCTCTTGGAAAAGATTCCAGAAAGGTCACCACCGGATTTTCAGAACGAACTTTGAAATGTCTGACATACTTTCTCGCTCTCCGTGTCAAGAGCGCTTGTTGCTTCATCCAATAGAAGTATGGGAGGATCTCGGATCAGTGCTCTAGCTATAGCGATTCGTTGTTTTTGACCGCCTGATAGCTGAGTGCCCTTCTCGCCGACGCGAGTTTCGTAACCCTGAAATCTCACTACTTCGTCCTGTTCTCGAAACTGTATGCGGCGCCAACAGTCCATCTGCCATCATTCTCACGCCTCCTCACCTCCGGCAATCCTAGCACAAAGTTGTGAATATTGGCCATTTTCGCAGCTGTGACAACTTTCTCGTAAGGAGGTTGCGGGTCCTCCAGTCCATAGCATATATTTTCCATTATTGTACAGTCGAACAGTGTCGGCTCCTGGCTGACAATGCACACCTGCTCGCGAAGATTGCGTATGTTCATATTCTTGATGTTTTCTCCATCAGCCATCTGAATAGATGAATAATAAATCAACTTACAGACTCTGTAATTAGCCGACTTACGATTATGCCTTTGTTCGGGTTGTAGAATCGTTCCAATAGCGCCATCACTGTACTCTTACCACAGCCAGACCGACCAACAAGCGCCACCGTGGTGCCGGGCTTTATCTAAACTAGCAAGTGAATTTCCTTGTAGCCACTGTCCGACCTCAGACTCAATTCTTCGTTTTTCTGCTCGTCTTGAAGGAAATTTCACGCTGATGTTGTTGGTGTCTCCAGAATTGCTCAAAACTCAGTACTGACGAAGTTATGGCCTTTCAAAATATTTGAATTTGAACGGCAACAAGTTCGCGGACGAGTTGTCTTGAGCTTGTTTTTTCTCGTTATTTGCAGCCATCGTTCTGAAGCACGCCACAATATAAAACCGGACCGAAAACTAGTGGAAGAACACAGAGTTTGAGAAAAGTCAATCGTGCTCCTCTTTCCTAGTGAGATCTGAAGGTCGTCGGTGGGAGTAACCCATTTCTCTTCCATGGGGGAGTGGTAGATATTTTCTAGCTTCTTCTCGATTATTTGGGCGATATGTTATTTCGGGCTTGGTGGGGTTGCTATACGCGGCGAACTGCGTTTTCCCAATGTGCCGCCGCATACAATAAGATCAGTCGATTTCAATTCTAACCCTGCGGCAAGCCCCCAAGTAATTTCTGGTGTTTGATTGTATTCACTCACCTCTAGATTCATCCCTCGCAGAACCCGTATTTGTCTTCTTGTCGGATAGTTGAAGTAGACATTCCTAAGCATTATGTGCCCAGAGAGTTTCTGGAATAGTTGGGTGCCTTTGTGCAGATAGCAAGCAATCAGATAATAGTTCTACCCTTCTGACTCCGTCCTCGGACAGCGAATCAATTTCCGTGGGGTGCTCAATAAGGTAGAAGAGCAGAGAGGCGGCAAGCCTGGCCTTGACCACATCTGGGATGAAGGATGAGATATTACCCACCACTTGTCCGCAGAACATGAATGCAAAGAAAACTCTGAAGAATTAAGTTTTGGTTTTAGCTTGACAAAAATGAACTAAATGCTTGAGACGCGGTGCTATGTTCCATGTCCTGGTGCGATCCGAGGACAGGCTAGAATATCTCACGACAAGAGTCACTGACCGACCTGTATACGTCAATAGGTTGCATTTGGTGATTGTCGACGAAGATGGAGCCAATCCAGAATGCCACTGCATACATGAAGAACAACAGCGATTGCGAGAATGCAAAAACACCACCGTAGGTATGCGCTTGACACAAGTTTTCTCTAAAAATTCCAAGGTGATCTACTGTAAATGGTACAGAAGTTGACTTTGAAGTTGATACCTATGTGGTTCCCTGAGGTAGGAACAGTACATGAAATGAAACTGCTCCTGTCGATTGAGAGCCTGGACCGTGCGAATATTCTCAACAGCTTGCGACGCTATCTTACCAGCCTCCTCTAGCAGTTCCGTGTCACGCATTTTCTTACCGAACTAAAAGGTTACTTTTCAGCGTCAGAAAGTTTTGCTCGGGTACTAATTTTTGCGGTGTTTTGCAAGCTTCGTGTACCTGCATCTGCATCTCGAAATATCCGGCGCCAATAATTAATGGGACCATAACAGTTAGAATCAATGCCAGCTGCCAGCCAAAGACAAATCCAACTACCAATGCTCCAATTATTGTTATTACGGATGAAAGCACTGATGGGAGCCGTGTGAATACCTGAATTGGGTTGAGTCGTGGGTGACGCTGACGACGGCGAGTAGTACAGTGAAACTCACGTATCGAACGTTGGGCGCATCAGTGGCAAGCCGTGTGCATAGTTTGCCGGTTCCATGGCGAAGATCATCAAAGAAGCCTATGTCCTGTCGAAGAATGTTGCGGAAGGCTTCGAATCGCAGTTTCTTTGTTAGGGATTCACCACACCGTCCCAAAGCAACAGCCTGAAATTTTTAAATTGGATGTGGACCTGGTAATATTAGGCTGGGTTTTACTTTTGTCATCAAACCTTGAAGGCGGTGTTCACAATGAAGGAAGCCTTCTAACTTTCCTACGGAAAGTGAAGGCTTATTAGCGTATGAGGCCTATGTAAGGGAGAACTTTGAAAGGTCATCCAAAAGCACTCGAAACCAGTTTCTTCAGAATTTCTAGACTCCGTATTTTTTGCCAAAGTCCGCCCTAAAAAAGACCCTCACCTCTGCCAGCAACTAATTATCATAAGAAGTGATCATGTTAGAGGCAGTGCTCTCGATGATATTCCTTCCCGAGTTTTTCATCTGAAACAATGCGTTGACCACTAACAAGGGAACCACAGTAAGTCATAATGACCATTCCAAGTCAAATGTACTTTTCTAGAACCACTATCGGACAAAAAGTCCAAATATGGCCATCGCAGCTGCCTAGACCCACTCTGAAAAAAGTTATGAGCGTTTTTTAACGCTTCGCGGCAAGGTAAGGGTACACCCCCGTGGAATTTTAGGGTGTTTTTGAATTTTTCTCCTGATCTTGCTAAAAACATGTATGTAGGGGTAATCTGGGGTGCTGAACACGAATCTGGGGTTTGCTTGCCCAAATCTTAAGGTTTACTGTAGGTTACGGTAGGTAACATGCCATTTAGGAGGCAAAACCTACCTCAATATTCCGATAATCGACAAATGGACAGCAAATTCGTATTCAGCACTCCAAATAACCCCCACATAGAAACTTTAAGACACATCTGAGACTTTGACCAAACTACCGTATACCCACCGTAATCTACCGTAAGCTGTCAAAAATGGATAAACCGACATCAGTTTCGTGTTCAGCACTCCAAATAACCCGCAGAGAAATAATTTGAGCATATTCTATAGGAGCACTCCGGAAATCGTCAAAAGTCGCGATTTGCCATCAAACTCTCCCCCGATGGGAATTTGTGAACGAATACAATCGAAAACTTCGGAAAATCGATAAAGGAACCTCAGATTCGTTATCAGCACCCCAAATAAACCCCCAGAGCGAATTTTTAGTCAAATCTGGAATATTTCTCTAAAACGCTTCGAGAGCCCTCTATCTGGTATACATAAACGGTCCAAAACGCAGGTTAGTCTGCGCAAAGTTTGGAAAATGTTCCTTCAACCTTACTTTGCTTAGTGGGCTAGTTTTGGGCGCTGAACACGATTATGAGGTCCGTCTCCGGATTTTCGTAAAAATAATGCGCTTTTTGGAGGGTACAATAAGTACGAAAATCGGAGAAGAAACGCCTATAACTTTTTTAGGAGTGGGTCTAGGCAGCTGCGATGGGCATATTCGGACTTTTCGTCCGAAAATAGTTCTAGAAAAGTACATTTCAGTTGGAATGGTCACTATGACTTATTGTGGTTCCGTTGTATGTGTTACCAAATTTACGAGGAAAGGGCGAAAAACCCGCTTAAACGCTCTATTTTAGTGACATTATTGAAAAAAACACGGGAGAAGTGCACGAAATCCTGTACTCTCACTCCGCTCCCATACTCACAAGAGTGCTATTTGGTATGACAGTGAAATCATTCGTGACCCGTCCTTTGAAGGTATCTACTCTGTGCTGCTCCGTTCTTTCCTTCTAGCCTAACTCACGAATACTGTTTTGCATAAAATATTCTTCCACTCTAGAAAGACCCTATTTGCACTGATCACAGCCACCAGTTCTCTGGCCTGAACTAGTATGCTTGGGTAAACGAGTTCTCGGTGATCGTGATTAGTGGGAAATGGGGTAATTTGAGAATAAAAGAATATTTCATGCACGGCAGTATTACAAGGGTAGGATTCGAAGAAAATCACGTAGCAGCAAAGAGCAGATATTTTCGAAGGGCGGATTACAAAAGATTTCACTGTCATATAAAACATCTCCACTGTGAGTACGGGAAGCAGTGGGATTACAGGATTAGGCGCACTTCTGCCGCGCTTTTTCCAAATTTTCCATGATTTCAGCTTTACTCCGGGAGCCAAACAATCGTTCTAGCAGATAATCTTGTAATTGAAGATTATCGTGAACGCAAAAGGTAGGCTGCCTGATTACATTGAAGAGCAGCAATTGCCTATTTCGGTCAATTCCTTTTATCTCAGAAAAAATGGACCTTTTATGGGCCATGGCTTTATATAACATTTTGCGGATTTGATCTGCGCATTGCTTCCCGGAGGAGTAGACCTTCTATAGTCTATGGAAAACTCTGAATCGAAATTGTCGTGAACACTGCCTCCGAGCTTCCAAATGCGAGGAACTCGCTTCCAGATTCAGTGATCCATTCCAATGATGTTGTGACCCGAATTTGCTGTATTACGTCAAAATGACAGAACTTTTATCAGACAATATCGTGCATTATCCAAAACAGTTTCAACACTATGACTGCCCCTCTAGCTTTTAAAGTAGTTAGCAACTGCTCCAAGAGCAAAATAAAAGATGGCAAAACAAGCATGAATATAAGTCTCGTCAAGTCGGGCCGGGCGTACACCCAGCGATTAGTCGATCCAACTTGTTTCTAAGAGTTATTCCGACGAATTGTCATTTTTTCCGCGTTTGAGAAGGCCAGATCTATCTTCTCATGAGATAAGCTTGACAACCGTTTTTTTTTTGCGAACCCTGTCTTGATTCGCGCTTTAAACCAGCGAGAAAAAAGTTCTCGATCATTTGCTACTCAAATCTGGGGTGCATCCAAAATGGCAGTCGCAATCAATACTACAAATTCTCATAACAACAGACCGAAGTGAAAAATCCGCCGGCCTGCAGGAAACCAATGACGAGGAAGGCGCTGCACCAAAACCACACGTCGCTTTTCATTTGATCCACCGGTTCCGAGTACACCTGTCGAGCGGGAAAATGTAAATGAAAAAAGAGAGCTTGCACGAATTACACACAAACCTGGACAATTTGTGCATATAAAAGCGCAAAGGCTGGCGTTATCAGACCCACAATCGCGCAACCAAGAAGGCCAAGAAGGAAGAATCCGAACTTGTCTCTGTTGAAGTAGAATACTTTTGACATTGGCGTTGGTTTGGCGCGAACTTCCTGCAAACGATGTAGTGTTTCAACTCAGCACCCATTTGATTTTAGAGTGATGTGAACACACACGATCCAAGAACCCTCAGGACTAAACGTAGTCGTTATTACGGTGTCAACTTGTTACCAAACGTGTAAATTTCCGGTCTCTCGAATGAAGTTTGTTCCCGGTAATTATTTTGGGAATTGTTGTTTTATGTTTTCAGAACGAGAGGTACAGTTGGTGAACTGTAGAATCCCATTCGGGGCAAGGCATACATGGAAACACTTGAGAGAGACAAAGAAAGGGCGACGGAAAAGCTGGTAGCGCGCACGGAAAACAACTGCTTCGCGGTGTGCTTTCTGCAGGTGGCTCTTAGGTAAGTTGTATAAACTTTTGGCCTGTGTATTCTACCAGCCGTGCATTTTAGGAGTAACTTCAATAATACAACGACCATAGATTCGAATTTTTTGATCTTGAAATTGGGCTCTTACTCACTGCGTAGCCGGATGCCCGTCGCCTTGAAGGCGCGTGGTGTGCTTGCATCCGCAGCGCTTAAGACACTCAAGGTGGGCAAGTGTCGTTCTTTTTGTGGGCCAGCCTTGAACCGTATTTGTGGGCGGAGACCTGAGGAGAATGGCGTTTCGACTACCGTTGAGCCAGCTTCCTGCGCCGCGACGCGGACATTGTGATTTGAGCAGATTTTTCTGTCGTAGAGCACACAATTTCAACGGCGTCATGAGTTAAAATTTTTTGAATATTGACTTCCACTATTGATCGTCTATTAATCCCGCTCTATATTATGCTCTCTCATTCTCATCGATGCGCTCTAAGTAACTTCGAATGTTCTGATTGAATATTGGCTATTGATGGCCTATTCTACCCGATTTACAATCTGGTCTCTCTTTCTCAGCGGTACGCTAAAAGTAACTTTGAAAATCAATTATTTGTGGATTGGCAACCACTATTGGTCGACTCTTGTTCCCGCTTTATACTTTGCTCTCTCACTTTCTCGTTGATGCGCTAGAAGAAACTCAGAGTTTCAACTTTTTCTTAAAGGCATCGTTCGCGCTGAAAATCAATTTCCATTTTTTGGGCTCAATTTCATGGATGAGCTCGGTAGACCACACCGGTGAGTTTTGGCGCTTTAAAAACCTAGGGTTATGAGGTTGGAAGAGGTTAAAGATGAGGATCCGCCACCAGTTCTCACCAGTCATCTAGCACTTTTTCATAGAATGTAGATCCGACCGGCAAACAACATGAAAAACAGTTACGGCACAAACTCCACATGTAGAAAAACTTCGAAAATAACAGTGACGAGGCCCCCAAATGCAGAAAAACCTCAAAAACGATTTTGGCGCGAAATTCAAATTCGTATTTACAATGTGTTCCGAATGAATTTTCTTTACAAATGGAAGTTTTTCATGGGCGCCTTCGACATTTTCGTCCACTATAGAAGCCAAGCTACACAAAAATATCAAAAAATAATATACGGTTTCCTGCGCGAACGATGACTTTAAGTATTGGCTTCCACTGTGGATCGCCTAATATTGCCGTTTTATATTTTTTAAAATCTGTTCTTTCATTCCCATTGGAGCACTAGGAGTAATTTCGATTCTATTGCTAGGTGACCTTCCCACCTGCAAGGGAATTGGATGAGTTTCCGAGCACTTCACTCTGTTAGCGTTCCTATTGCTTCTAAGACTGAGGCAAATCAATTTTTGTTCCAGACAGCTTTCTTGGTGCTCCCTTCGCCGCGGCAGCAGGTGCTATCACCTCTCCTGTAGCGGCTTCATCGATTCTTGGCTACTGCCTTCTTCATGGGTTGGGCAATTGTGGCTAAGGCGTCATTTTTCATGATAGAGATTAGAGGAGCTGCTCGGCAACTATCGGCCACGATGACGGAACTTTGGGGCGTCCGATCCCCTAAAATTTTCACTCTGCAATGCCATGTGAGACAGCCATTACTTTACATCTAGAGAAACTTTCTTATTGCTAACAATTGTACTTTAGGTGGCTTTTTGACCATGGAATGAGGAAAGAACTTGGGCGGTTTGGCACCATGTATTAGTGGTCGTCGGCTCCTTTCGGCTCACCATCGACGCCGCTCGAATAAAGGTGAACCAACCTCAACGGGATGTGAGTCTTTGATGGTCGAAAAGTGGGTTTCCTAGTGTCTTTTTGAGGCGTTTAGCCCACATAGTATTGGTACGAATTTGTTTTAAATACCAGAAGGTAAAAAAGGTGCGGATACTATGCAGAGGTGTCTCACAGCAGGGAGGCGATGAAATACTCCGTATTCAGAAGGTAGCAAATCACCACTGAAACAGGATGGAAGATAGTATGCGCGAAACGTGTGTGCAAAAACCAATTCTTCCCTGCGCAACAGCCTTTTTTTAGTTTTATTTTATTGATTGTAGGTTTCCTCTAGCAGTATAAGTTTCGGATGACCTCTATATCCCCACGAATAGCAGGATCGAACGCCTTCACAAACTACACAATGGCTTTTCAAGATCGCAAGCGGAGGACGTGGCCTTGTGCCTATGATATTTAAGTATTTATATGTTATTTTTGAATCCTTCTCAGTGTTTCACTTCAGTTCCAGAATCGCATGACGCGAAAAGGTGTACTTCCTGTGTCGCTACTTCAGTCGCTCAAATGCCACGCGTCACGACATTGTAAAGCCGACTGAAACCGGTGGAAGGGAAGAAACTTTTTTCTCGGCTCCAGAGTACTCTTCCTCTATCATAGTGCGAGTAACAGAATAAGAGTGGTTCTAAAAAAAAAACAAAATAGGCGATCACTTCGAGCATCTCCAAAATGTAGTCAATAACAAACCACAGGCATGCCGTAGGACAGCACTGGGAATGGTCAAGGAAAATACTGCTTCTTCGGAAAAGTAGTAGAAAAAACTATTTCAGTTCGATGGGCTTCAACTATGTCTTGTCCTTGCACCACTATTCAATATGGAGGGAGTGTTTTACATTAGTTCTCTATAGTGTCACTGTTCTTTTCTTTGCCCGAGTAGGTAAAATGGATGCATTTAGCATTGCAAAGCATATCAGTTTTAGCAAAACGAGATGCCGGCTTCTTGAAAGGATTCCCTATCAGTTTGTAATGCGCAGTATACACATTACCAGTAGTTAATTCTCCATGTGATGTGCCCGTCCTCGTGAGCTCTTTGTGCCACTCATGTAATGATGTGTCCACTGTTGTTTAGTAGATTTTGCATTCCTTTCTGATCTGCAGCACCGTTGTGAATTGATGTGGGTTTGTGAAGAAGGAATTGGTTTTTCAACCCGTGCTTATGCCTGAGATATTGATTTGATTTCATTCCACTACCTGAAACCGCTTGTACATGTCGATTTTTTATCACTGCCCAACTTTTTTGCAAAAGAGGTATCTTAGGTGAGTTCACTATAGTGATGATCATGTGACTTCTAATCAAAAAAAAATGTGGACATAGCCTGAAGATGTTGTCTATCTGTGATGATTTTAACCATTACTACCTTGAATTAATAAATTCCCGTATTTCTGTAGTTTTTTAAACTAGAATACCTAATGTAAATGGCCACGCCGGTTTGTCCATGCCGCCGCGCAATTTTAACACCACCCCGGAGTTTTCCCTTCCCAAAAAGAGGAGAGTCGTTGCGGCGCGGGAAAATGGGCTTGACTAAGTGTGGCAATTTGCCCTCCCCCCTTCTGCAGCGATAGCACCTGTAAAAGTCGTTACCCATGACGACAAAGCAGCTAGCACGAAGCGAATCCCAGGACGCCAGAATACTGAATCTGGCGTGAACCGCGTGGTGACTATGGGGTGAACGGCTGAATGCTGATCCGGCAGCGAGGAGAGCAAGGGGGCGCTGGCCTCATTCCACCAGGACGCCAGCCTTGACAAGGATGGAAGGCTGACGTTATGGTGGGAGTGGGGCTTGTTCACTTCGAGGGTGTGAGGCTGTATTTCGAAATCCTCGTCCTCCTAATTTCGCAGCATGCTACTTTTCATTTCGAATCATGCCATGCCTTATCATCAGCTAGCTTTAGGCGCTATTCATACTACTCAACGCCAGTGCGGCACGCGCGTGCCGCGCTAGCGTGGCGTTTGTGTATGAATGGCTTGACGCAACGCCCGCGCGGCACGCGCGTCACGCTCCGCCCGCTCCGCCATGGCGTCGCCGCTGCAGTATTCACACTGCCACCCAAAACGCCTTGGCGTTTTCATCCACTGTTAATATTTATCGATCGTCTCACTCATTCCAGTTTCACCGCTCCGCCATGGTATCGCCGTTGGAGTATTCATAGTCTCCGCAAGCGCGGCACGCGCGTCACGCGCGTAGAAAGAATTCATACACAAACGCCACGAACAGCGCGGCACGCGCGTGCCGCGCTGGCGTTGAGTAGTATGAATAGCGCCTTAGTTGTGCATCTTTCCATTATTTTTTGATCATCATTTGTCTAACCTTTCTTTATTCACTCTCAGTTATTTGCTTCCTCGTGTATTCGGCTATATCAGGAAAAAAGTTCATCTGTTATATCTGTATTTTGAACATCATTGTTAGAAAACTTTCCTTACGGACTCATGATATTTAAATGCGAAAGACAGAGAGCACAGCCTTTGAACACTCTCGTTCTCGTTATTGATCAGCGACTGCTGCGATGCCACCACTTACGCTAAACCAGGGCTCCGTGGTCGACCTCAAATAAGGCTTGACTGAAAGCAAATTTGGAGTCATGCGTTCCTTGCGATCATATGATTCCACATACTCACACACTCGCAGAGGTCGGTGACCGGTTAAGAGGAGTTGAACAGGTAGCGTGCTAGCGCTTGAAACAAAAAAGGGGCGGACGAGGCACGAAAACTCCCCCTTTCATGCCGAAACCTCCGCGTGTCAACCTCCCACCGACCCTACAATGCCACGTCATAGTTGACCCGTTCACACCGAGAGCTCTGCCTAATCACCTCCCACCGGCCGCTCAGTGTGACATCAAACCCACATGTTTACACCGAAAACTTCGTCTGATCACTTCCCACCGACCACCAGCTACCACTCCTGCAGTAGCGGCCGTCGGTGGCAGGTCGAGTGACAGCGTTGGCGATTCAACCTCTCACCAACGCCCGTCAGAGCGTCGATATCCCGAGCAATGTCAACCATGACAAGCACAAACACCTCACATTTCGACGCAGCGAATACATTTTGAGCTGCCATTCCCGTGCTCTACACGAGAGAGTATCAAAGAAAAACAGTGCATACACTGCAAAACGTTGCTTCGAAAACTCCGCCACTTATGGGACGTTACCACGAGAACTTCGGCAGCTATGAGTCATGCCGGAACCTCCGCCGATCATCCAGATCCGAAAATTTTGATTGGGAAAAGGGCGTTTTAACCGGTCCCCGACCCCGCGATTGCCTGACTATAACGTCGGCATGGATCCTGGTGAGACCTCGCGTTCACTATTGAAGGTTGGCGCAAACTCGGTGCCATACGCTATAACGTAGGTGCACCGAATTTGCGTCAACCTTCAATGGGGAACGCAAAGTCTAATTGGGATCAGTGCCGATGTTATTTCCCTTATTGGTCTGCAGCCATCACAACAACATGCAGCAATATACAGTCGGCACGGATCGCTTTGATACTTTGCCTTCCTTGTGGTGCGTTGGGGTAAACTTAGGGCATTTGTTACGTTTTGTAACATATACTCGCCGAGTTTGCGCCAAAGAATAATTAAAACGCAATGTATCAGTACGACCCGTTCCGACTTTACGTATCGCCGTTGGATGCTTTTCAGGTCTCATGGGGACAGTAATGCGCCCATATTTTGGAGTCTCCTTGTCAAATTTATTGTAATTAATGTTTGACGCGCGCGTTCATTGCGACAGGCCGTGTGACCTTCGCGACACTACCGGCCTGCTGGGTTTCGATTGCCCGCGACTGTCTACCTCTGCGGTCTCGTGCTTCCACAAGACTAGATTCTACAAGGGGACTCTAGACTGACCTTTGTCATATGAATGAAAAATTGACTGAAAAATCACCCCGTTGATGTTTACATACCTCCATATCAATTTGCATACTTTTGATGCTGGTTGCTATAGAGACAACACTTCTAGTGGATGGTTTCCGAGAATATACTGAATCCAGACGACTTAGCTCCGTGTCTGGCGAGAACGCGTCGGACTCCACTTCGCTTTCTGTAATTTTCTCCATGCTTGATTTTTAATTAAGATGAGTTGAGGAAAGCTCATCGAAATGGAAAACTTAATTATGAACGTTTGAAGAGTGTTCTCATACCCAGCTCTTCCTCCTCTTTCTCCTGACGTAGCACTTGTGCTTGGGTCATGTCGTAGAATGCGCCCTGTTTGAGCATCAGCTCTGCATGGGTGCCCTGCTCTACAATCTCGCCATTCTGGAATTGAAGTGAAATAGAGTGAATGATGAGATAATACATTCTTTCCGACTCTCGAGAAGTCGTCTTTTCACGTCCTGCATCAAGTAGAGCAAGCTTCACTCACCTTGAACACGAAAATCTGGTCCACGTTTCGTATTGTCGACAAACGATGAGCAACTATTACGGTAGTTCGGCCTTTCTGCACCTGAAGAAAAGCAGCCGTATTCATCTTGTAAAGTTTTGCTAAGAATTTTCTGGTAAATTTGCTTACTTTCTCTAGTGCCTCTTGAACAGAAACCTCCGCCTCTGAATCCAGTGCACTCGTAGCCTCATCGAGCAGAAGTATACACGGGTTTTTAATGATTGCGCGAGCAATGGCTAAAATATTTTGTGAATACCGTCCAAATGTGAGGTGTTAACGGGTATGATACTGGATTACTGCTATATAGAGATTTTGCATAAATGTTTATTCGAAAGATCACTAGCTGAAGTGTGGCCGAATGAGACTGGCCGACCATGCGGCCGTCGTGCGGGGCAGGCGGCCGTCGCATGAGCATATCTCGGACGAATGCTTGAACGGTTGTCTCTTCGACGGAAGTGACTGATTACTTGCTGACAGCCATTGCCGGTCCCCCCCCCCCCTAGTGAAAGGCTGCGGGGGGAAGGCTCGCTGTCGTTTCACATGCTCGTCTGAAAGCGGCGCACGCGACAGCTGCCTGCCACGTACTACGGCTGCTTGGTCGGCCAGTCTCATTCGGACGCACCCGCGCTAAATTTTGTAAAAACGGGGTGCGTCTGGCGAACCTGGCAAAAAAAACGTCCATTGCATGTAACTTTCTTGAATGAAGACTTTTTTGAGTTCTGAAAACGCTATCATATTCACAGATCAAATTGCTTCCTAAATATGTGACTGGCGGGCCGAAGTTCCTCAAAATCGCTTTGTTTCGGAAGGGAACTGTTTTTGCGATCATTTAGCAAAAACGTCGCGCGCGGCGGAAGGCGGCGAATTTTTGAGCAGTATTCGTACAAGTAATGAAAAAAAATCTGTATGATTTCTCCGTAAATTAGGTACGGGTGGGAGAATCTCAGGGTTTGTGTAGTTCGAATTTTCGAAATCCTTCATTAAACACGCTTGAAAACTTCCTGAAAAGGCGGACTTTGTTGCGAACACCCCGGACTCTCAAATGAAAGATTTCAAAAATTTGATCTACACAAACCTCGGCATTCCCTCACTTGCACCTAATTTATGAAGAAAGCGTACAGATTGCTCTTCCATTACTTGGACAAATACTGCTCGAAAATTCGCCGCACTTCACCGCGCGCGACTTTTTCGATTAACGATCTCAAAAAGAATTTCCTTCCAAAACAAAGCGATTTTAGAGAATTTCGGCCCTGAAGCCATATGATTAGGTAACAATTTGATCTGTGAATATGATAGAGTTTCAGAATTCAAAAAAGTGATCATTCAAAAGAGTTACATGCATTGGACGTTATTTTGCCTAGATTTTCTGACGCTCCCCGTTTTTTACAAAATTTAGCGCAGGTATTGGACATTGTTCGACGCATGGATTGGCGCTCCAAACGGAACTTTCCTCGTGAATGGAGAGATAAGTAAACAACTCACCGATGCGCTGTTTTTGTCCACCACTCAGCTGTATACCACGTTCACCTACTCTGGTACCATAACCATCAGGGAGACGTTTGATGAAATCCGCCGCATTCGCCTTGGAAATGAGCCAAATTAATTTGACAATATTCACACTAACGCCTTCACGGAGAGCTGTGGCATAGATATAGCGGTGGAAAGCGCCGCTTGTGGCCCGACTCTTGGGCAGTAGGCTGCTCTCCTAGTCTGATTGGTTAGAGGGTGGACAACAGGGGTGCGCGGCAATTGCCGTTTGCCGATTGCCGTTTGCCGGCCTTTTTTGGGGTTTGCTGTTGCCGTTTGCCGAAATTTCCGTCTGAAACGGCAAATTTTTGGCAAAAATTCGGTAAAACAACAGGGCTGGGATTCATGAACGCCAACCGTGGGCTACAGTTGGGTTTGTCTCCAAAGATCGCATGCTATTTCCGCGGCAAACCCAACTGTAGCCCATGGTTTGCCGTTCATGAATCCCAGCCCAGGATTTGCGCTCACCGCAGTTTCTGGGTTGGACAGCGATTCGCAGCTGCTACAAACAATTATTTTGACTGGTTCCAGCTTCTAGTTCCAGCTCATTCAATGTATGATTTTACCCTTTCAATCGATAACTGATGAAAACGTCTCGAGTGGGAAATCAGAGGAGTTCGTTCTAGTTCTAAATTGTTTGGGAGCCCCAAATGTCTTTTTCTAATCATCAATTTGTAACCCCTTAAACATGCCAAAATTACAAAAAACCGTTTTTCAGAGGCATACCGATTACTGCAAGTTCTAAGATCACAAAACCAAGTGATATCAAAGTTGTAGCGCAAAAAGCAGCCTTGTTGAGACATATGAATAAGTTGAGAACTCGTACATTTAGGCCCGCTTATCGTCGGTTCGTTGGCTGATAGTAGCTGCTGCTGCTACAAACAATTATTTAGGTCTAGTTGTTACAATTATTTAGTTAATAATAATTGGGATAGAAAATTTATCAGTTCTGCTAACACTTTGTCCGGCTTTTTAAAAGTTGAACAATATTCACAGCGGTCATTAAAGGCGGTGTTCAATAATATAATTGATTTCGAGATCATCAACTTAAATGGAGGGTTGACTCAATGGCAGAGCTTGGTTTGTTATGAAATGGTGTAAAAATTAAACTATGAAAAATCTTCGAAGGCAACGATTGAAACGGCATTCAACTTTTCGCCAGAAATCGAAGGGTTCGAGGCCCATTGCAACAACAGTGTGGGAAACCGCCTTAAAACGAGCAACCAATAACAATATACGGCCCCAAAACTTGAACGTGGTGTACTGACCCCACCCACTTCCTCGGTAGCCACAGGGGAGGTGAGTGGGGCGGGTTTATCACATTCAAGTTTCGGGACAGTATAGATCGTATTGTTGCTTGTTTTCAGACGACATTGTTGCTGTTATTGGCCTTGTGCCGGCTTGTAGGCCAAATACACAGAAAGGGAAGAGCTCAACAGCAGTCCAGCTGGCTAAACGCACTGCACGCGGCGCTTCAGCGACGAAGTGAGCGCAGCGGACTTCCGTCGCGCGCGTTGTACCAGTCGAACTGTCTTTAGGTGCCCCTCATTCTGTGCATTCGTTCAACATGCCCCTCGGAGTATTTGATTTGACAATTCAAAGGCTGCTTTTACCGCGAGCACTGCTTTCAACTACGCTAGTCTTACTCCACTCCTGTAGCCTCACAAGGGTAACCATTCACTCGTAATTTGAAGTGAGCGAAATTGAGATCCCTGAGCCTACTACTGGTTACTAACAATAAAATAACTGGCAGATGCAATACCAGCGCTAATTTTTTCAAAAAAGCCTTTTGCGTATTTGGAATCAGCATCAAAAGTTCTTCATTTTGAGCACAAACATCTCTCAACCGGATCCCGTTTTAAAGGCAGGGCTCGCGATAAAAACGAATGTTGAGCTCTCTTTATGAGAATGTAGATTTGGTCATCACAAGAGTAAAAGTTAGTGAAAAAACAAGGAAATTTGCGGGAAAACGCTCAAAAACAAGGTATAACGGCTAATTACCGGTGTCGGCCGGCCCCCTAATTAACGAGATTTTCATGAATGCTTGCTTATACGCCTTTTATTTTGCTGCTAAAGTGGTCAGTGGTCTCCAGAAACGCTCAGAAATTACGTTAGAAGCAAAATAAAAGTTGACAAAACAGGCTTTTACACAAATCTCGGTAATTGGGGGCGGGAGGACACCAAGCGATAATTTGTTCCTAAGCGATTTTTCTCCAATTTTTTGTTCCCTTTCACTTTTGTGATCGCCAGATCTACCATTCCATGGGGATGAGACAACAACCGAATTTATCGAGAACCCTGCCTTTAAGCGAGAATGGACTTGGCACATGTGAAGGGGGATGAAAAATCGACTTTTACGGATTGGGCTGCCGCAATGCTTATTTGAAAGAGGATCAGATAGTCAAGTTGTAGGCTAAGTCCCAAGTCGATTGGCCCGTTTAAGCTTAGACGAGTGGCTAGATAGACACGGAATTGGCTGACAGGCGACAGAACTTCTTCCTCGATGAATTTCCACTGCTAAGGATGCAGGGATAGTGTAAAAAGTACTTCAAAGTTTTCTATGAGGGGATTAAAGGAGAAAAGTGCTTTTCAGAGTGCTTGGTGAAGAATATCTCTTAAAACTGAAGCTAAATGGCTAAACGAAGGGGAGCAGTTGTTGTCAAAAAATAACGAAAAGGAATCTTAAATTCTCGTGTACTCGCTGTGGTTTCTGATTTCTGTTTCAGAATCGAAATTCTTTTTGCGGTGCTTCACATTTGTCTCATAATGCCCTCTGTCCACTGAAAAGTAGCAATGAACGTTTGCTCTATTTGCTTATTGGCTTTAGTGTGAAAAACGCCGTACACGGTTCATATCTGAAAGGATTCTGAGAGAAATGGCAGCTGCGGCTTTGCGATAGTGGCGCTTCGGAGCCTACAGGCACCGTAGCGGCACTACAGCGGAGCCGCGGCGGCCCTACCGCGGTTAGCCGTAGCGGCAACGCAGTAATGGCCCTGCGGCTCCTCGGTAGTGCCGCCGCGGCTCCGGAAGAGTATGTCATGCGAAGTTAATTAGGAAACGTAATACAACTAAGGGGACCTGATAACAAAAATACGTCCCTGCGGTTGTAACGTCCTCTATCTGATAACGACAGAAGTTACTGCTGTTTTTACACCTAAGAAAATGCGGAATGTACCTTAAATTGGGTTATTGAACCGGCGGCAATATCGTTTGAGTACATAGGGCAGTACATCGTACCCCACGCGCGTTCGCTGCTGCATACTCTCGAAGCCGGCTCGGTTCTAACGCGGAGTCGCTGCGTCACTATCGCGGCGATGTCGAGGCTCAAGACACGACAACATAGCCGCCTGATCACGGAGCCGCTGCGGTACTATCGCGGAACTATCGCGGCATTGTCAAGGGTCGCGGTACTTTCTCGGCTTTGACGCGGCAAACTTTCTCAGAGGAATTCCGGTCCGATGCACTAGCAGATAGTTCTCCGGGGCAAGAAACATGAAGGCTTCGCACCGCCACAGCCTAAGCAAGAGTTTGACAACAGGAACCCAATATAGGTTTCACTCACAAGGCGGCAAGCCTCCTGCACCTCGTCCATAGTGGCGTTCTCATTACCCATTTTTATATTCTCATACAAGGTACCGTCGAAAAGAATTGGTTCCTGAATATTCGGACACAACTAACCAGTTTTAAAAAATTATGAAAGGGCAAACGAAGACGGACTCTCACCTGGCTGACAACGCCAATTTTATCGCGAAGACTGTGAACGTTGAGTTCACTTACGTCGATGCCATCGATGGTTACCTTGAGAAAATGATTATTTGAAAGATATGGGATGTAGGTTCCACTCTTCTTTTCAATAAACCTGACTGAATCAGGTTCGATTTCTGAACGTATTGTGACACGTATCTTGCGTAAGTTCTAGTGACATAATATTGTTTCGGTAAATTAAGTTGGGGCAGGGGCAGTCGATCATGACTCGCGATCGGAACGCTGCGGATCGACACGCCGCAAATGATTGCGTCCAGACTATCCGCTTGATCAGTTTTTGCAAACAATCTTTAAGTATAATCCGATGAGCTCAGCTGCTAGTTTTGCCGGTCACAAGCTCATACTGACTTCTGTTTGGTATTATCCTTCGCATGGTCCGGTATCAGCGCGACGCAGGCCGCGGAAAAAATATTTAATAGTGCGCAAACCAGCGCTAGCACATCTGCGGAATCGTACAGCGCAGCTCACTCCCGCAGTTTTCGACCATCTGTCTGGCACACTTAAGATTTTCTAGAATTTGCGCCGCGCTCAGATGCATAGAGTTTCTAATACAGGCATCATATGACGTCCAATTACGAAAGTGTGTGCAAACTTACATTTTTTCGTTATTTCCTGCGGATCATGAGTGATTACCATGATTTCTACAGCGACAAGCTCCGCGGCGATAATACAGTTTACATGAATCCTAGTGATACTTTGCGTTCCCAATTGAAGGCAGGCGCAAATTGCGTGCACCTATGTTATAGAATATGGCACCTACTTTGCGCAAACGTTATATAGGGGACGCAGAGTATCCTTAGGGTCAGTGCCGACCTTATATCATAGGCCTAACGTACAGTGACACCACCGATAGTAAAGGAAACAACCACTAGCATGCTCCCGATTGTGAACTGCTCAGCTGTTTCACTCCGCAACTGGTAATGTTCCTCAAGACAGGTTCACAATAAAAGTTGTTTGTTTCTGGCAGAGCTCTCATGTATGGGTGACTACTGTAAGAGTCCTGCAGAGAAATTCTCTAACATGGCTAGAGAAGCCGAAAAACCACCGACAGAGAAAGCGAGTGGGCGTGTATGGCGTTTGTATACAGACAATGATAAAACACTGATAATGACAGCAGACACGCTCGAAAAAGTTGTAGAGGTAGACTCTGGTTCAATGCAAGTGAAGTGCTGTTTTCGGTTATCACGACGCGGGGCGGTGGCTTTTTCGTCGGAGCCTCCTTATCGCTAGTTATATTCCATCGAGGCTCACCGCTACGGTGCTGGTGATAATCGAGATCTGCAGGTCACTAGGGGTTTTCCAGAGTCTAACTACTTACTGGGGCGTTCTATTACAGGCTGTAATAGTCTATTTGCATTGCTATCTCAACCGTTCTGTCGGTAATATTCCCTTTTGTGTAACCGTGCGGGCATGCTGCGATGTAACCCGTCCACTCTCACCCCATCCTCTGCTTGCATACAGTCTTTGTTGTTGTTTTTTGTTAGTCTCTCATATTACCAGCTCCGAGCCTTCGATTTATGTCATAAAACCGACACCAATTTTAGCGCGTCTGCTGCCTGTAAGTTTCACTACTGGTCAGAGTAAGCTACAGTGCCCCTGTTATTATCATCAGCCAAAGCTGCTAAAGAGCCAGCACGCCCATTCCAAGTCATCGGTTTTTATCGTGACTCCTGCCTCTAAGGCTTAAGGGTCGCGTCATGCACTGTGCCAGGAAGCTATTTAGAATAAGCCGGCTAAAGGAGCCACCGACTCCGGTAGTGGCGGGATCGACACAGCGGCATCTCAGACATTCGGACAGCGCGGCGCTGGGGCATTTTCGGCATTAGCGCGAAGCTGGGGCGCGATTGGTGCGCGGAGCTTGCTTCAGCGCGAGGCTAGCGACTGCTCCTCCGCGGATTCCTTGCGACACCACCTGTTCCTTCCGAGACCTGCTGAAATAGTTGAACAGTGCCGCGCTGGGGTAATGAATCATGGTCAAGCCCCGCGCTCTATCACTATTGTTTGATTGGAGCGTGGGTGTTAACCAGAAGCTTTGATTCCAATGTTTAATGTGATTTCATATAATTGTTGAGTTCAGTCTGTGAAATGGCTTCTATTGAACGTGCGAACCTAGAGTATTTGTTCAGAAAGTCGATTTCATTCGTTCGGTAATTTCAATACATATACGACTAGAATTTATGCAACAGTTCACTCTCTCCACAGTAATTTTTGTCGGTCAAATTTTAAAGGCGGCGTATGGTTTCAGTTTTCGTTTTAGTCTGACGCATGGGCTAAGCGGCTGGCCGTGCGGGAGAATGGGTTTTCGATCCGCGCGGGGTGATCTACCGTCGCAGCCCCATTCACTTATCAGACTAAAATTATTGTGCGAAATCTGGTAGTGTTTATGTACTAGCGTTGAAAATCCAAGTAATCGAACACGCCCATTTTAGAATCTGAGAAGGCAAATGTTTTTGTACGTTCAATCATCTGAAGACTGAAAAATCGATCATCCACTTTCTAGTTCGAATTTTATAAGCCGATATCATTTGTGCTCCTATTCTTCGGGAAACTGAGAGTTTGAATGTAGCCTCCATTTCCCCGCTACTCGCAGGGTTGGGCATCACTATCATCGGAGTGGTGCGGTTTTGAAAATGATTTCTTCATTTTCATAGTTGCGTTTTCCGAAAAACAACCGCTTCGCATCTACGATAGTGTTAATACGACTGCGAGTAGCTCAGAAATGAATGTTACAGTCAGCACGCGTCGCACTGATATGTTGCGTTACTTTTCGTCCGCTAGCCCAAACTCGGTGCGCATATGTTATAACATACGTGCACCAGGTTTGAGCGGACGCGCAACAAGGAATGCAAAGTATCAGTGCAATCTGCGCCGATTGTTTTCGTTTTTTCATCCGTGCAAATCTCGAAAAATCGAACTTCCTTCTATTTTTCTTAGTTCGAGTTTATAACAGATCTACGTGAGTGTGAGGTTCATTTCCGTCAGTATTACACTTGGAACGGACTTGTATTTCGGGTTCCACCAGACTCCTGGAAATACGGATGAAGAGCGATTGCTATGATTCTACAGTACGGTCCATCAGCGTATAGCGTGGCCCAAGGACAATTTCAAACTTTTGCAGAAAGCACTGTAAGTTGAAGAACGCTATTTGTTACGCCTGATTTCCAGTCATTTCTTTTCCAGACATGACGTGTGAGGCGCTAGATTCGTGGACGTGGGTGGCGCTCAGAAATGGGTTCCGAGAAATGTGAGTTTATGAAAATATATTCGCGCCATAATTTGGCTCATGTTCTCATCAAACTGGATTCTGTGATACAAATACTTGAACATTTTTTCAGCATTGTGCGCAGTCAAGAAATTTTGAGCACGATGATGGAGATTAAATCAATGGAGATACGGATCAAGTCGCTTGATGGATGGTATAACGTATTCTGTGAAACGAGGACTGAATTAGAGGAACTTGACTGTATCTCAATAATAATAGATTCTCGTAGTCACTCAGGAACTTTAATTGGTAGAAATCGTGTCGCACTAGAACTGCTTGAAGTTGTGTTGTTTCACTAGATGAGCGAATTTCCCGGTTTCTAACTTTTTGTTAGGTCATTTTGGATTCCTGAACACTAAATTCCGATGTTTCGATCCTCTGGTTTGTCTAAACTGTATTCCTGAATAGATATGAATCCTTATACTTAAAGCAGTTATGTCCCGATGTTTGTATGTATGTATGTATGTATGTATGTATGTATGTATGTATGTATGTATGTATGTATGTATGTATGTATGTATGTATGTATGTATGTATGTGTGTGTGTAATTGTGTTTTCCCGTGGATCTCCGGAATGGCCGATCAAAACAGGGATGAAATGGTACCAACATTAGCGTGGGTGGGACACTCATCGATTACCAAAAAAATCAGCCTGAACCACCTCTTGCGCGCCTCGGGGCAACCGAGTTTGTCCGTGGGGCGCACCTTTGGCCTTGGGTCATGAAAACTTCTATGAGTCGTCTAGCGCTAAAAAGGCTAAGCTCTAATCAAGGCGAGACGTATTTAATAGTGGTGGATGGGACGCTGTTCAGAACCGCCAGGGTTTGAGGAGTGTGCAGGACGTTATCGATAGTGTGCAGGACCTCAGTGGGAGTGCGCAGGACCCCAGTTGGAGTGTGCAGGACGTCATAGAAAGTGTGCAGGACCCCAGTGGGAGTGTGCAGGACGTCGTAGAAAGTGTGCAGGACCCCAGTGGGAGTGAGCAGGACGTCATATAATGTGTGCAGGACCCCAGTGAGAGTGAGCAGGACGTCATAGAAAGTGTGCAGGACCCCAGTGGGAGTGAGCAGGACGTCATATAAAGTGTGCAGAACCCCAGTGGGAGTGAGCAGGACGTCATAGAAAGTATGCAGGACCACAGTGAGTGAGCAGGACGTCATAGAAAGTGTGCAGGACCCCAGTGGGAGTGAGCAGGACGTCATAGAAGGTGTGCAGGACCCCAGTGGAAGTGAGCACGACGTCATAGAAAGTGTGCAGGACTTTAGTGGGAGTGAGCAGGACGTCATAGAAAGTGTGCAGGACCCCAGTGAGAGTGAGCAGGACGTCGTAGAAAGTGTGCAGGACCCCAGTGGGAGTGTGCAGGACCCAAATGGGAGTATACAGGACGTCGTAGAAAGTGTGCATGACCCCAGTGGCGGGTGTGCAGGACCCAAATGGGAGTGTGCAGGACGTCATAGAAAGTGTGCAGGACCCCAGTGGGAGTGTGCAAACCCGAATGGGAGTGTGCAGAACGTCATATAAAGTGTGCTGGACCCCAGTGGGAGTGTGCAGAACGTTGGAGGAAGTGTGCAGGACCCCAGTGGGAGTTTGCAGGACCCCAATGGAAGTGTGCAGGACCCCAGTGGGAGTGTGCAGAACGTCGGAGAAAGTGTGCAGGACCCCAATGGAAGTGTGCAGGACCCAAATGGGAGTGTGCAGGACCCATGTGGGAGTGTGCAGGACCCTAGTGGGAGTATGCAGGACGTCGTAGAAAGTGTGCATGACCCCAGTGGGAGTGTGCAGGACGTCGTAGAAAGTGTGCAGGACTCCAGTGGGAGTGAGCAGGACGTCATATAATGTGTGCAGGACCCCAGTGGGAGTGAGCAGGACGTCATAGAAAGTGTGCAGGACCCCAGTGAGAGTGAGCAGGACGTCATAGAAAGTGTGCAGGACCCCAGTGGGAGTGAGCAGGACGTCATATAAAGTGTGCAGGACCCCAGTGGGAGTGAGCAGGACGTCATAGAAAGTATGCAGGACCCCAGTGAGTGAGCAGGACGTCATAGAAAGTGTGCAGGACCCCAGTGGGAGTGAGCAGGACGTCATAGAAGGTGTGCAGGACCCCAGTGGAAGTGAGCACGACGTCATAGAAAGTGTGCAGGACTTTAGTGGGAGTGAGCAGGACGTCATAGAAAGTGTGCAGGACCCCAGTGAGAGTGAGCAGGACGTCGTAGAAAGTGTGCAGGACCCCAGTGGGAGTGTGCAGGACCCAAATGGGAGTATACAAGACGTCGTAGAAAGTGTGCATGACCCCAGTGGCGGGTGTGCAGGACCCAAATGGGAGTGTGCAGGACGTCATAGAAAGTGTGCAGGACCCCAGTGGGAGTGTGCAAACCCGAATGGGAGTGTGCAGAACGTCATATAAAGTGTGCAGGACCCCAGTGGGAGTGTGCAGAACGTCGGAGGAAGTGTGCAGGACCCCAGTGGGAGTTTGCAGGACCCCAATGGAAGTGTGCAGGACCCCAGTGGGAGTGTGCAGAACGTCGGAGGAAGTGTGCAGGACCCCAGTGGGAGTGTGCAGGACCCCAATGGAAGTGTGCAGGACCCAAATGGGAGTGTGCAGGACCCCTGTGGGAGTGTGCAGGACCCTAGTGGGAGTATGCAGGACGTCGTAGAAAGTGTGCATGACCCCAGTGGGAGTATGCAGGACCCTAGTGGGAGTGTGCAGGACCCTAGTGGGAGTATGCAGGACGTCGTAGAAAGTGTGCATGACCCCAGTGGGGGTGTGCAGGACCCAAATGGGAGTGTGCAGGACGTCATAGAAAGTGTGCAGGACCCCAGTGGGAGTGTGCGAACCCGAATGGGAGTGTGCAGAACGTCATATAAAGTGTGCAGAACCCCATTGGGAGTGTGCAGATCGTCGGAGGAAGTGTGCAGGACCCCAGTGGGAGTGTGCAAGACCCCAACGGAAGTATGCAGGACATCATAGAAAGTGCGCAGGTTCCCAGTAAGAATGTACAGGACGTCATGGAATGGGTGCAATACTACAGTGGGGGTGTACAGGACGTCGTGAAATGTGTTAAGGGCCCAGATGGGAATGTGCAGGACGTCATAGAAAGTTCGCAGGGCCGCAGTGGAAGTGTGCAGGACGTCATTAAGAGAGGAGAACTAAAACAGCGGGTTCTTGTAAATTTTTTTCATGTGAAATATTAGCCTTTGTGTAGCGAAGAAAACAGATATGAATTCATGTATATTGAGAAGCGTGCAGCGCGTTTTGAGGAGAACGCGAAACCCTGGAGACACTTCCTCGCCATTCTGACGAAAGAAGCAGCAGCTCCACTTTCGCATCTTCTCTGTTCGTCACACATTACAACCGCTTAGTCATTTTGATTCACTAACTTCCATAAACCAATTTTATATATGTTGAAAGTCTGAGCTTATCAAGATCTGCTTCACAAAAACATAAACATCAACGGACATATTTCATTTATTGAGAACAAAGGCATGGTGTTGGTCAACAAGGGAAACCACATCTAAAATGCGAGTGCTTTTTCTCTTGACATGGCAGGGATGGTAAAGCGAGAATAATAGGTTGGGTACATTACAGACGGAAGGGGTCGTAAATAAGATGGCGGTAACAACCGACGATCTACCGCTGGCTTCTTATGTTCTGCTTTTTTTATGCCACGTTTTTTATACCCTGCGCCCTGCTATAAATGTCCGGCAGCCAGGTCTGCTCAGGAGAGTCCATACGGACAGCAACTTTTGGATATACGGAAGGCCGTCAAAACCGTTTTGTCAGAATAATCTGCCTGAGGAAGCTATGTAGCGGACGTGAAAATTTTTTTAGCGAAAACTTCGCTAGGTCTCGCTAGTAGATGTGTAATCAATTACAAGTTTTCTAAAGTGCTTACGTGTACCTGAAAACCCGCATTTCAATTTACTGTACTGATTTCTAGTGAATGAAAAACTATAAATAAAAAAAACCATGCACTTGTTTTATTATTGTCGTTGCATGAAAACATGTTATTATTCGAAATCTGTTGTATAAAGATTGAAGATGAGGATAAAATATTCATAATAATTGTGTCACAAACGTGATAAAATATTGATAATGTTATGATATGATAATGATGAAAATAATGAACCGAAGCGGATACAATCGACGTGATGGAAAGCGCTGGTCCCGAGCTCTCCTGTAGAAATGACCCAGCGCGGCGCCGTTGAGGAGTTTGAGCCTCTCGTTGGGGCGCGAACAGCGTCAGGCTTGAATGGGGGCGCCGCCTGCGCTGTTCGCGCCCCAGCGCGGCGATCTCTGAATATCTATGATCATTCCAGTCTGTCACGGACAAAAGCTGCTGAATGTACCGCGCCACTCAGGCTACGACTATGGCAGCATCATGCTTTCGCAACACTTTTCTGCTCTTCATCAACATCTTTCCAAACATTTTCCACTTGAGACACTGAATTCATCAACGATAAACGGTTGATCGCGATGTTCTGCCTTATCATACGGAAGCGCAGAGAATACGCGAAAAACACCTCCATCTTCGGGTTTATTATTGATGAATACGACTTCTGAGTCTGACACATCTTCCCAGGCTCTATACGGAATGAGCGTTCACGCTTTCCTTTCAATTTGCCCCTAACAGTTAATCCTTGAAGGAGTGCAACCCAGCACTAGGGAAACCCACCCGTCCTTTAGTTGGATCGTAGAACCTCAGCAGCAAGTTAATTATTGTTGATTTCCCGCAACCACTACCTCCGACCAAAGCGATCTTCTGTCCAGCAGAAACGCTAAGCGAAACGCCTTTCAGCACCTGAATAAAAATTGTCCATGCGTGTCTTGAATTTCCCAAGTGAAAGCTAAACCTCTTCGGTTGACACGTACAGGAATAGAAGTTCTTGATGGATACGAAAAGTGAACATTTCTCAAGCGAATCGAGCCCTTCATGTTGTTTAGAACGATTCCATCCAGCGAGTACGGATCTATTTTAGGTTTCTGAAGAAAATACTTTTATTTGCTGTTTTAGAGAAAAATCCGAATTTCTATGATACTCACACTATTTACAACCTTCAGCACACTTCGAGCAGCGCCCCTGGCAATGGATATCGTACCAAGATGAGGAAGGCAGCCTCCGAGAGCTGAGGAGCCCGACATCACCGCAAAGAAAACCTGTGCGAAGCATGTATATGAGTTATCTAAAATCCTGCCGCTCTTATTTTGGGTTTCGGTGCTACGTGAAGCAGCACCAAAGAGACCAGAGCAGGGAAGACCGGGTCCTTAGTAAACTCCCAGTGAGGCTGCTCAAATCATGCTGAATGTTAGAAAGGCAGCAGATTGTCCACGCACGGACACGCACGTTGAAGGGTAGCAGGCGAGGGCATCGGCGGAATTCTTGACAGGGTTGATAATTCAGGCAGAAGTCAGATGGACTTCACAAATCATCTTGAAACCTGCGTTCTGCGGAATAGCTCTGTTATTTCAGCCAAAGTCGTAAGCTACAAGGAGCAACTTGCCACTTGAGATGACATCTGGAAAGAGGCCCAAAATTTCGACACATGGAAACAAAACCTTTGTCGAATGCGCTGAAGCATGCAATATTTCCGCTGTGCCAATCCGTACGTTGAAATCGAACTCTGGCACACATTAGTGGTGAGGGAGTATGTTACGTCCTGAGCAAAAACTTGGCCCTTAGCGGGACTCGATCCCTTATGACGTCGCATGGATACTGAATCATCTACCTCTGCGCCACTGCATTTGTTGCTATTGCGCCACCCATTTTCGATTTCATTTTATCACTGATTGTTCGACGTTTCATCACCTAATAGAACAAACGAACCAGCACAACAGGCTAACTGAGGTGATCCTAACTCTTCGCTCGGCTGATGGAGGTTTTCTACGGGCCAAGAAGTGAAAACCCTTTGAAGTTTCAACAAAAATGCGGTTAAGGTTGATCTTGTGCTCAGTGGTGATCTGCCCCCGAAGATAGAGACTCTTGCATACCGAACCGGCTAACTCTCACCTTCTTTTCGAATATGGAGAAGGACACGCTCGTTTAGCAAGTACTCTAAGCGATAAGTATCAAGCTGGCAACCTGCGAGGAACCTCTTTTGCCCATTCCTTTCGCTGTATCCCAAACATTCCTCTCAGAAACGCTCATCCAGGTTATGAAAACCCTAGTTGAAATTCTGCGCATTGGGACGTAAGCAAGCCCGATACCTGTGCGGGTACACCTCGGCCAACAGGCAGTGCCCTCGTTATCATTCGGCGGAACCTGTAAACTATAACGTTGTGGGACGCGATTTGCCGTATGCTCTTCCATCCCCATCAACTAAATCACTTTTTCACTTTTTACGGATCCGTGTATTTAATCGTTCCCATATCTGCTTTCTGGGGCGGCATGCATGAACACGCCAACATAGGGTTTGAAAACCCCATGCGTGGGACCCTCGGTGCTGAACGTTCTCTCTCGCTCTTCCCTCCGCGCATGGGTCTCAGTGTTCCACGTTTACTCTCGCGCGCGGTGCGACGCGACGCGATTCCCCTCACCCTTCTATTGCGTTCATGCATGCCGGTCCTGTTTACAGGCCATAAAACGGCCAATGTCTCACCGTCGACTGCGTACCACGCGCTGCGCGACCGCACGCGCGTCGGAAGCAGACGGGTTTTGGCCGCCGCGCGACGAGTTTTGGCCGCCGCGCGACGTTTCGGCCACCGCGCGACGAGTTTTGGCCGCCGCGCGACGTTTCGGCCACCGCGCGGCGGCCAAAACTCGTCTGCTTCCGACGCACGTGCGGTCGAGCAGCGCGTGGTACGCAGTCGACGGTGAGACATTGGCCGTTTTATGGCCTGTAATTCATTTTAATTTAATTTGACTAGTGACCCTTCGAGTCCCTAGCCCGGGGCAGCCACTTGACTTGAAGGCTGCAAACCTTCTGCTTTAGCGTCGAATTCACTAAGGTGTATCGCGCGCGTGTGCGCGTATGCTGCTACTCAACTATCCCACACTCACACTGTCTGTATCCCAGCTACACATACGCACGCGAAGGAACAATAAATTTCACTTCCTAATGTAGGGTACAAGCTCCTAAACATGCTTGTGAAAGCAACGTGAATTGACCAGTACGTTTACAACCATGGGGCCAGCGCCGTTCCAAAGACCGAATACCACGATGGCAGTAGTATAGTTGTCCTTTTTGAAAAACGGTCAAGCAAGCAAATAAACATGACGTCAAAAAGCCTTTTAACTGCTCAGTGTTTTCAATTCTCCAATCATGCTGCGCTCATAGGTGGCGACACGCAAAATCAGTACGTATCATTTGCATCCTCGCAGCGAGCAGGCTTCGTCGGCCACCCCCATCTAATATTCGTTTGGCTTTGCTAAACGATGGGTCGGCTATACCGGCCACACTCCATTCACCACGCGTAGTATTCGTTCGGCTTAGCCGAACGATGGGCCGGCTTCGCCGAACCACCTCCAATCACCACGCGTAGTATTCTTTCGGCTTAGCCGAACGATGGGCCGGCTTCGCCGACCCACCTCCTCCATTCAACACGCGTAGTATTCGTTTGGCTCCGCCAAACAATGGGCCGGCTTCGCCGAACCCACCTCCATTCACCACGCGTAGTATTCATTCGGCTCCGCCGAACGATGGGCCGGCTTCGCCGGCCACCCTTCGTGTAGTATTCGTTCGGCGGCCGAACGATGAGCCAGCTCGCCGACCCACCTCCATTCGCCACGCGTAGTATTCGTTCGGCTTTGCCGAACGATGGGCCACTTCGCCGACCCACCTCCATATCACCCAGCTTAGTATTCATCAGGCTCACGCCAAACGATGGGCCGGCTTCGCCGACCCACCTCCAGTCACCACGCGTAGTATTCGTTCGGCTTCGCCGACCCACCTCCATTCACCACGCGTAGTACTCATTCGGCTCTGCCGAACAATGGACCGGCTTCACCGGCCACCCTCCGTAATAGTATTCGTTCGGCTTCGCCGAACGATGCGCCGGCTTGGCCGACCCACCTCCATTCACCACGCGTAGTATTCGTTCGGCTTCGCCGACCCACCTCCATTCACCACGCGTAGTATTCGTTCGGCTTAGCCGAACGATGGGCCGGCTTCGCCGAACCACCTCCAATCACCACGCGTAGTATTCTTTCGGCTTAGCCGAACGATGGGCCGGCTTCGCCGACCCACCTCCTCCATTCAACACGCGTAGTATTCGTTCGGCTTCGCCGAACGATAGGCCGGCTTGGCCAACCCACCTCCATTCACCACGCGTAGTATTCGTTCGGCTACGCCGAACGATGACCAACTTCGCCGACCCACCTCAATCACCAAGCGTAGTACCCATTCGGCTCCGCCAAACGATGGGCCGGCTTCGCCGACCCACCTCCAATCATCACGCGTAGTATTCGTTCGGCTTCGCCGACCCACCTCCATTCACCACGCGTAGTATTCGTTCGGCCTAGCCGAACGATGGGCCGGCTTCGCCGACCCACCTCCTCCATTCAACACGCGTAGTATTCGTTCGGCTTCGCCGAACGATAGGCCGGCTTGGCCAACCCACCTCCATTCACCACGCGTAGTATTCGTTCGGCTACGCCGAACGATAGGCCGGCTTCGCCGACCCACCTCCAATCACCAAGCGTAGTACCCATTCGGCTCCGCCAAACGATGGGCCGGCTTCGCCGACCCACCTCCAATCATCACGCGTAGTATTCGTTCGGCTTCGCCGACCCACCTCCATTCACCACGCGTAGAATTCATTCGGCCCTAGCCGAACGATGGCCAACTTCGCCGAACCACCTCCAATCACCACGCGTAGTATTCTTTCGGCTTAGCCGAACGATGGGCCGGCTTCGCCGACCCACCTCCTCCATTCAACACGCGTAGTATTCGTTTGGCTCCGCCAAACAATGGGCCGGCTTCGCCGGACACCCTCCATTCACCACGCGTAGTATTCGTTCGGCTTCGCCGAACGATGGGCCGGCTTCGCCGGCCACCCTTTGTGTAGTATTCGTTCGGCTTGGCCGAACGATAGGCCGGCTCCGCCGACCCACCTCCATTCACCACGCGTAGTATTCGTTCGGCTTTGCCGAACGATGGGCCCACTTCACCGACCCACCTCCAATCACCAAGCGTAGTATTCATTCGGCTCCGCCAAACGATGGGCCGGCTTCGCCGACCCACCTCCAATCACCACGCGTAGTATTCGTTCGGCTTCGCCGACCCACCTCCATTCACCACGCGTAGTATTCATTCGGCTCTGCCAAACAATGGGCCGGCTTCGCCGGCCACCCTCCGTGTAGTATTCGTTCGGCTTCGCCCCACCTCCATTCACCACGCGTAGTATTCGTTCGGCTTCGCCGACCCACCTCCATTCACCACGCGTAGTATTCGTTCGGCTTTGCCGAACGATGGGCCCGCTTCGCCGACCCACCTCCAATCACAAAGCGTAGTATTCATCAGGCTCCGCCAAACGATGGGCCGGCTTGGCCGACCCACCTCCATTCACCACGCGTAGTATTCGTTCGGCTTCGCCGACCCACCTCCATTCACCACGCGTAGTATTCGTTCGGCTTAGCCGAACGATGGGCCGGCTTCGCCGAACCACCTCCAATCACCACGCGTAGTATTCTTTCGGCTTAGCCGAACGATGGGCCGGCTTCGCCGACCCACCTCCTCCATTCAACACGCGTAGTATTGGTTCGGCTTCGCCGAACGATGGAATCGCTTGGCCAACCCACCTCCATTCACCACGCGTAGTATTCGTTCGGCTACGCCGAACGATGAGCCAGCTTCGCCGACCCACCTCAATCACCAAGCGTAGTATCCATTCGGCTCCGCCAAACGATGGGCCGGCTTCGCCGACCCACCTCCAATCATCACGCGTAGTATTCGTTCGGCTTCGCCGACCTCCATTCACCACGCGTAGTATTCGTTCGGCCTAGCCGAACGATGGGCCAACTTCGCCGAACCACCTCCACTCACCACACGTAGTATTCCTTCGGCTTAGACGTACGCTGAGCCGGCTTCGCCGACCCACCTCCTCCATTCAACACGCGTAGTATTCGTTTGGCTCCGCCAAACAATGGGCCGGCTTCGCCGAACCCACCTCCATTCACCACGCGTAGTATTCATTCGGCTCCGCCGAACGATGGGCCGGCTTCGCCGGCCACCCTTCGTGTAGTCTTCGTTCGGCTTCGCCGAACGATGGGCCGACTTCGCCGACCCACCTCCATTCACCACGCGTAGTATTCGTTCGGCTTCGCCGACCCACCTCCAATCATCACGCGTAGTATTCGTTCGGCTTCGCCGACCCACCTCGATTCACCACGCGTAGTATTCGTTCGGCTTCGCCGACCCACCTCCATTCACCACGCTTAGTATTCATTCGGCTCTGCCGAACGAAGGGCCGGCTTCGCCGACCCACCTCCAATCACAAAGCGTAGTATTCATCAGGCTCCGCCAAACGATGGGCCGGCTTGACCGACCCACCTCCATTCACCACGCGTAGTATTCGTTCTGGCTTCGCCGACCCACCTCCAATCACCACGCGTAATATTCATTCGGCTCCGCCGAACGATGGGCCGGCTTCGCCGAACCACCTCCAATCACCACGCGTAGTATTCTTTCGGCTTAGCCGAACGATGGGCCGGCTTCGCCGACCCACCTCCTCCATTCAACACGCGTAGTATTCGTTCGGCTTCGCCGAACGATAGGCCGGCTTGGCCAACCCACCTCCATTCACCACGCGTAGTATTCGTTCGGCTACGCCGAACGATAGGCCGGCTTCGCCGACCCACCTCCAATCACCAAGCGTAGTATCCATTCGGCTCCGCCAAACGATGGGCCGGCTTCGCCGACCCACCTCCAATCATCACGCGTAGTATTCGTTCGGCTTCGCCGACCCACCTCCATTCACCACGCGTAGTATTCGTTCGGCCTAGCCGAACGATGGGCCGGCTTCGCCGAACCACCTCCAATCACCACGCGTAGTATTCTTTCGGCTTAGCCGAACGATGGCCGGCTTCGCCGACCCACCTCCTCCATTCAACACGCGTAGTATTCGTTTGGCTCCGCCAAACAATGGGCCGGCTTCGCCGAACCACACTCCATTCACCACGCGTAGTATTCATTCGGCTCCGCCGAACGATGAGCCGGCTTCGCCGGCCACCCTTCGTAGTATTCGTTCGGCAGCCGAACGATGAGCCAACTCCGCCGACCCACACTCCATTCACCACGCGTAGTATTCGTTCGGCTTTGCCGAACGATGAGCCCACTTCGCCGACCCACCTCCAATCACCAAGCGTAGTATTCATCAGGCTCCGCCAAACGATGGGCCAGCTACGCCGACCCACTCCAATCACCACGCGTAGTATTCGTTCGGCTTCGCCGACCCACCTCCATTCACTACGCGTAGTATTCATTCGGCTCTGCCGAACAATGAGCCAGCTTCACCGGCCACCCTCCCGTGTAGTATTCGTTCGGCTTCGCCGAACGATGGGAGCCAACAGCCGACCCACCTCCATTCACCACGCGTAGTATTCGTTCGGCTTCGCCGACCCACCTCCATTCACCACGCGTAGTATTCGTTCGGCTTTGCCGAACGATGAGCCACTTCGCCGACCCACCTCCAGTCACACAGCGTAGTATTCATCAGGCTCCGCCAAACGATGGGCCGGCTACGCCGACCCACCTCCAATCACCACGCGTAGTATTCGTTCGGCTTCGCCGACCCACCTCCATTCACCACGCGTAGTATTCATTCGGCTCTGCCGAACAATGAGACGGCTCCGCCGGCCACCCTCCGTGTAGTATTCGTTCGGCTTCGCCGACCCACCTCCATTCACCACGCGTAGTATTCATTCGGCTCTGCCGAACAATGGGCCGGCTTCGCCGGCCACCCTCCGTGTAGTATTCGTTCGGCTTCGCCGAACGATGGGCCAGCAGCCGACCCACCTCCATTCACCAAGCGTAGTATTCGTTCGGCTTCGCCGAACGATGAAACCGACTTCGCCGACCCACCTCCAATCCCCAAGCCTAGTATCCATTCGGCTCCGCCAAACGATGGGCCGGCTTCGCCGACCCACCTCAATCATCACGCGTAGTATTCGATCGGCTTCGCCGACCCACCTCCATTCACCACGCGTAGTATTCATTCGGCTCTGCCGAACGATGAGCCAGCTTCGCCGACCACCTCCAATCACCACGCGTAGTATTCGTTTGGCTCCGCCAAACGATGAGCCGACTTCGCCTGCCACTCTCCGTATAGTATTCGTTCGGCTTCGACGTATCATGGGCCGGCTTCGTCGACCACACCTCCATTCAGCACGCGTAGTATTCGTTCGGCTTCGCCGAACGATGGACCAACTTCGCCGACCCACCTCAATCACCACGCGTAGTATTCGTTCGGCTTTGCCGAACGATGACCCTCTTCGCCGACCCACCTCCAATCACCAAGCGTAGTATCCATTCGGCTTCGCCAAACGATGGAGCCGGCTCCGCCGACCCACCTCAATCACCACGCGTAGTATTCGTTTGGCTTCGCCGAACGATGGGCCGCCTTCGTCGACCCACCTCCATTCACCACGCGTAGTATTCATTCGGCTCTGCCGAACGATGGGCCGGCTTCGCCGGCCACCCTCCGTGTAGTACTCGTTCGGCTTCGCCGGACGATGGGCCGGCTTCGCCGACCCACCTTCATTCACCACGCGCAGTATTCATTCGGCTCCGCCGAACGATGGGCCGGCTTCGCCTACCCACCTCCAATCACCACGCATAGTATTCGTTCGGCTTCGCCGAACGATAGGCCGACTTCGCCGACCCACCTCCAGTCCCCAAGCGTAGTATTCGTTCGGCTTCGCCGACCCACCTCCATTCACCACGCGTAGTATTCATTCGGCTCTGCCGAACGATGGGCCGGCTTCGCCGACACCCTCCGTGTAGTATTCGTTCACGGCTTCGCCGACCCTCCATTCACCACGCGTAGTATTCATTCGGCTCTGCCGAACAATGAGCCCGCTTCGCCGGCCACCCTCCGATGTAGTATTCGTTCGGCTTCGCCGGTACGATGAGCCAACTTGGCCGACCCACCTCCATTCACCAAGCGTAGTATTCGTTCGGCTTCGCCGAACGATAAACCGACTTCGCCGACCCACCTCCAATCCCCAAGCGTAGTATCCATTCGGCTCCGCCAAACGATGGGCCGGCTTCGCCGACCCACCTCAATCATCACGCGTAGTATTCGATCGGCTTCGCCGACCCACCTCCATTCACCACGCGTAGTATTCATTCGGCTCTGCCGAACGATGAGCCAGCTTCGCCGACCCACACTCAATCACCACGCGTAGTATTCGTTTGGCTCCGCCAAACGATGGAGCCGACTTCGCCTGCCACTCTCCGTATAGTATTCGTTCGGCTTCGACGTATCATGGGCCGGCTTCGTCGACCCACCTCCATTCAGCACGCGTAGTATTCGTTCGGCTTCGCCGAACGATGAGCCAACTTCGCCGACCCACCTCCAATCACCACGCGTAGTATTCGTTCGGCTTTGCCGAACGATGACCTCTTCGCCGACCCACCTCCAATCACCAAGCGTAGTATCCATTCGGCTTCGCCAAACGATGGGCCGGCTCCGCCGACCACACCTCCAATCACCACGCGTAGTGTTCGTTTGGCTTCGCCGAACGATGGGCCGCTTCGTCGACCCACCTCCATTCACCACGCGTAGTATTCATTCGGCTCTGCCGAACGATGAGCCAGCTTCGCCGGCCACCCCTCCGTAGTACTCGTTCGGCTTCGCCGAACGATGAGCCAACTTCGCCGACCCAGCTTCATTCACCACGCGCAGTATTCATTCGGCTCCGCCGAACGATGAGCCGGCTTCGCCTACCCACCTCCAATCACCACGCATAGTATTCGTTCGGCTTCGCCGAACGATGGAGCCAACTTCGCCGACCCACCTCCAATCACCACGCGTAGTATTCGTTCGGCTTCGCCGAACGATGAGCCCACTTCGCCAACCCACCTCCAATCACCAAGCGTAGTATTCGTTTGGCTCCGCCAAACGATAAGCCGGCTTCGCCGACCCACCTCCAATCATCACGCGTAGTACTCGTTCGGCTTCGCCGACCAACCCCCATTCACCACTCGTAGTATTCATTCGGCTCCGCCGAACAATGGGCCGGGTTCGCAGGCCACCCTCCAATCACCGCGCGTAGTATTCGTTTGGCTCCGCCAAACGATGGGCCGAATTCGCCTGCTACCCTCCGTATAGTATTCGTTCGGCTTCGACGTATTATGGGCCGGCTTCGCGACCCACCTCCATTCACCACGCGTGTAGTATTCGTTCGGCTTCGCCGAACGATGAGCCAACTTCGTCGACCACACCTCCAATCACCACGCGTAGTATTCGTTCGGCTTCGCCGACCCACCTCAATCACCACGCGTAGTATTCGTTCGGCTTCGCCGAACGATGGGCCGGCTTCGCAGGCCACCCTCCAATCACCACGCGTAGTATTCATTCGGCTCTGCCGAACGAAGGGCCGGCTTCGCCGGCCACCCACCGTGTAGGATTAGTTCGGCTTCGCCGAGCGATGGAGCCAACTTCGCCGGTCACCCTACGTGTAGGATTCGTTCGGCTTCGCCGAGCGATGGGCCAGCTTCGCCGACCCGCATTCATTCACAACGCGCAGTATTCATTGGGCTCCGCCGAACGATGGGCCGGCTTCGCCTACCCACCTCCAATCACCACGCATAGTATTCGTTCGGCTTCGCCGACCCACCTCCAATCACCAAGCGTAGTATTCGTTTGGCTCCGCCAAACGATGGGCCGGCTTCGCCGACCCACCTCAATCATCACGCGTAGTATTCGTTCGGCTTCGCCGACCAGCCTCCATTCACCACTCGTAGTATTCATTCGGCTCCGCCGAACGATGAGCCGGCTTCGCAGGCCACCCTTTGTAGTATTTGTTCGGCTTCGCCGATAGATGAGCCGGCTTCGCCGACCCACACTCAACCACCACGCGTAGTATTCGTTTGGCTCCGCCAAACGATGGGCCGACTTCGCCTGCTACCCTCCGTATATTATTCGTTCGGCTTCGACGTATCATGGAGCGGCCTTCTCCGACCCACCTCCATTCACCACGCGTGTAGTAATCGTTCGGCTCCGCCGAACGATGGAGCCAACTTCGTCGACCCACCTCCAATCACCACGCGTAGTATTCGTTCGGCTTCGCCGACCACCTCACTCCCCTCGCGTAATATTCATTCGGCTCTGCCGAACGATGGGCCGGCTTCGCCGACCCACCTCCAATCACCACGCGTAACATTCGTTCGGCTGCGCCGAACGATGGGCCGGCTTCGCCGACCCACCTTCATTCACCACGCGCAGTATTCATTCGGCTCCGCCGAACGATGGGCCGGCTTCGCCGACCCACCTCCAATCACCACGCGTTTTCTCTTAGGGTTCCAAACTTGCCTCGATTTGGTTTCCGATTTGGGATTGTTCATAGCACTCCCCATCTCTAGGTACCAGGTTTGATGGGGGTTTATAAAACGTTTCATTGAAAAATGCTCTCCGAAATTCACTTTTTCGACGCCTGAGGGGACCTTTTGATTCGAAAATTTCTCCTAGGTTTCGAAACTTGCCTCGATTTGGTTTCTGATTTGGGATTGTTCATAGCACTCCCCATCTCTAGGTACCAGGTTTGATGGAGGTTTGAAAAGGGGTTTCACTGAAAAACGCTCTCCAAAATTCACTTTTTCGACGCCTGAGGGGGACCTTTTGATCCGAAATTTTCTCTCAGGATTCGAGACTTGCCTAGATTTGGTTTCTGATTTGGGATTGTTCATAGCACTCCCCATCTCTGGGTACCAGGTTTGCTGGGGGTTTGAAAAGGGGTTTCACTGAAAAATGCTCTCCGAAATTGCCCTTTTTGACGCCCTGAGGGCCTTTTGATTCAGAAATTTTCTCCTAGGACTCGAAACTTGCCTCGATTTGGTTTCTGATTAGGGATTGTTCACAGTACTCCCCATCTCTAGGTACCAGGTTTGATGGAGGTTTGAAAAGGGGTTTCACTGAAAAACGCTCTCCAAAATTCACTTTTTCGACGCCTGAGGGGACCTTTTGATCCGAAATTTTCTCTCAGGATTCGAGACTTGCCTCGATTTGGTTTCTGATTTGGGATTGTTCATAGCACTCCCCATCTCTAGGTACCAGGTTTGCTGGGGGGTTTGAAAAGGGGTTTCACTGAAAAATGCTCTCCGAAATTGCCCTTTTGACGCCTGAGGGGAACCTTTTGATTTGAAAGCTTCTCCTAGGATTCGAAACTTGCCTCGATTTGGTTTCTGATTTGGGATTGTTCATAGCACTCCCCATCTCTTTGTACCAGGTTTGATGGAGGTTTGAAAGGGTTTCACTGAAAAACGCTCTCCAAAATTCACTTTTTCGACGCCTGAGGGGACCTTTTGATCCGAAATTTTCTCTCAGGATTCGAGACTTGCCTCGATTTGGTTTCTGATTTGGGATTGTTTATAGCACTCCCCATCTCTAGGTACCAGGTTTGCTGGGGGTTTGAAAAGGGGTTTCACTGAAAAATGCTCTCCGAAATTGCCCTTTTTGACGGGCCTTTTGATTCGAAATTTTCTCCTAGGATTCGAAACTTGCCTCGATTTGGTTTCTGATTTGGGATTGTTCATAGCACTCCCCATCTCTAGGTACCAGGTTTGATGGAGGTTTGAAAAGGGGTTTCACTGAAAAACGCTCTCCAAAATTCACTTTTTCGACGCCTGAGGGGGACCTTTTGATCCGAAATTTTCTCTCAGAATTCGAGACTTGCCTCGATTTGGTTTCTGATTTGGGATTGTTCATAGCACTCCCCATCTCTAGATACCAGGTTTTTTGGGGGTTTGAGAAGGGGTTTCACTGAAAAATGCTCTCCGAAATTGCCCTTTTTGACGCCCTGAGGGGGCCTTTTGATTCGAAATTTTCTCCTAGGATTCGGAACTTGCCTCGATTTGGTTTCTGATTTGGGATTGTTCATAGCACTCCTAATCTCTAGGTTACAGGTTTGATGGAGGTTTGAAGAGGGGTTTCACTGAAAAACGCTCTCCAAAATTCACCTTTTCGACGCCTTTTTCCACCTTTTGATCCGAAATTTTCTCTCAGGATTCGAGACTTGCCTCAATTTGGTTCTTGATTTGGGATTGTTCATAGTACTCCCCATCTCTAGGTACCAGGTTTGATGAAGGTTTGAACAGAAGTTTCACTGAAAAACGCTCTCCAAAATTCACCTTTTCGACGCCTGAGGGGGACCTTCTGATTCGAAATTTTCTCCTAGGATTCGAAACTTGCCTCGATTTGGTTTCTGATTTGGGATTGTTCATAGCACTCCCCATCTCTAGGTACCAGGTTTTATGGGGGTTTATAAAGGGGTTTCATTGAAAAATGCTCTCCGAAATTACCCTTTTTGACGCCCTGAGGGGGACCTTTTGATTCGAAATTTTCTCCTAGGATTTCAAGCTTGCCTCGATTTGGTTTCTGATTTGGGATTGTTCGCAGTACTCTCCATCTCTAGGTACCAGGTTTGATGGAGGTTCGAAGAGGGGTTTCACTGAAAAACGCTCTCCAAAATTCACCTTTTCGACGCCTGAGGGGGACCTTTTGATTCGAAATTTTCTCTTAGGGTTCGAAACTTGCCTCGATTTGGTTTCTGATTTGGGATTGTTCATAGCACTCCCCATCTCTAGGTACCAGGTTTGATGGGGGTTTGAAAAGGGGTTTCACTGAAAAATGCTCTCCGAAATTACCCTTTTTGACGCCCTGAGGGGGACCTTTTGATTCGAAATTTTCTCCTAGGATTCCAAGCTTGCCTCGATTTAGTTTCTGATTTGGGATTGTTCATAGCACTCCCCATCTCTAGATACCAGGTTTGATGGGGGTTTATAAAGGGGTTTCATTGAAAAATGCTCTCCGAAATTACCCTTTTTGACGCCTGAGGAGAACCTTTTGATTCGAAAATTTCTCCTAGGATTCGACAGCATTCACAATGAAAATGCATTTAAATACAAAATGAAAATGCACTTAAACACAAAAATCGAAAAAAAAGAAAGCAATAAGCAAAAAAAAAGCAGGACGAAGCAGTGGTGAAGGAATAACGCGCCCCAATCGGCTCCTCTTCGAAGCTGCCCCACCACCATGCAGGCGCTGTGCTGAACGCTCGTAGCCCCCTATAGCCCCATAGTCAAGATTATTTTTCTTGCCCTAGCGATTCTTTTTATATAGGATTTATTCCAACGGACGAGCATATACACAACACTTGGTCGGCGAAACAGAACGGATGAAGCGTTGTAAAAAAAAAGGAAAACAACTATCTCACAGTCAAGGAATTTTAAATTTGATAACCCATTTTACCGCAAACTGTCATAAGTTTGGTGCAGTTGGACCATGATTGGAGGTAAAAAAAAAGTCGATAGCAGTGTTTGCTTCAGGAGCCATGTGCACTCCTTACAAAGCTGAGACTCGAGTGTGCAAATATATTCTTCACTTCCGCACTGCCGTTCAGTCCGCAAAGTGCGCTTGATTGCGAAATCGTGCCGCGGCGCGGTTGCGAGTATCCTCAGACAGGGATGTGGGATCACCCGGGCACCAAAGGCCAAAAGCGCCCGGGGGATCCCACATCCTTGTCTGAGCATGTTCGCAACCGCGCAGCAGCAAGATTTCGCAATCCGGGTGCACTTTGCGGACTGAACGGCAGTGCGGAGGTGAACTGTACAGGTGACCGCAACAGCTGTCTATGATGCCCTTGGACCCATACGAAGTTATCGGGGCTTGCCGTAACCTCGGAACACGAGCATACCGACTGTCTTCGTGGGACCGCAAAGCTGGACACGAGTACACTGCAGGAAGGTAACAGCCTAGCAAATGACCCAGAACTCCCTGTTGGCTCTGATTCCCCCGCCGCACATTTCTGTAAACATCTTTCGATTTTTATGATCATCTCGCTCGTTGCCTATTGCGCTCGGGAAGCTCTGAAATTTAATTTGCATTATCTCAGCTGCGTTATATATGCGCAGGACAGGGTAGAGGTTGCGGCCAGGTTTCATCCTGCACAATTGTAACGAGAGACTTGTCAATATACAGACTGCAGAAAGCCTGCTGTAGCAAAAGCATACCGTGAAAATTATGCCGCGATCCGTCGAAGGGTCTGAGATTATAAGCGTGCTACCGTACCTGAAAACAGCTCCTTAGGCTACATTGATCGATTTGGTATTAAAACTTGAGCAACTCACCAGAAAGCTAAAGCGTAGGATACATAGGTACATAAATAACCGAAGCCAACACCAATACCCATGTAGAAGTATTTTACTAATCCTGTTTGACGACCCTTCTCTAGAGAGTCTTCGAATCTTGAAAACCATTTCGAGATAACCTCAGGAGAAACTAACAAGGAAGCCCTTCTTGGCCAAACTGGCCATTGCAAATGAAATGTGCTTTTCTGGAACAAATTTTGGACACAGAATTTAAGTATGCCTTTCGCAGCTGCCTAGACTCTCTCTCTAGAAGGAGTTGTGAATGCTTCTAAATCTTCGCGAAAAGGTAAGACATTTGTTGGATGCTTCTAATTTTTTTTTCAGATTTTGCTCAAAACTAGTATTTAGAGGTAATGGTGGGTGCTGAACACGAATCTGGGATCCGCTTTTCGGAATCCTGAAGTTTAGTAGGGCACGGTAGGTACCATCCCACTTAGACGGCAAAATCTACCTTAATCTCACGAAAATCGACAAATGGACATCGAATTCGTAATCAGCACCCCCGAATGACCCCACGTAGAAATTTTGAGTCAAACTTGAGACTGGCCAAACTACCGTATAAACACCGTAATCTACCGTAAGCTGTCAAAGATCGATGAACTGACCTCAATTTCGTGTTGAGCACTCCACATAACTCTCAGAGAAACGATTTGGGCCACATCTATCGTAGCATTCCGGAAATCGTCAATGTCGCATTTTGCCGGCAAATTTTGCTCCCGATGGAAAGTTTTTTAACGAATTTAGTGTTTAAACTTGAACCCCCAGATTCGTGATCAGCACCCCGAAAAACCGGCCTGAGAAAATTCTTAGCCAAATCTGAAATACCCCTCATAAACGCTCTCAGAACCCCCACATTGGTATAAGCAAACGCTGAATCGAGACAGTTCGTACAAGTTTAAGACGCTATCACTCTCTGTCAAAGGCAGTGTCTACGATAAATTTCGCCTTCAATTTTTCGCCGGAAATCGAAGGGCCAGGATATCACTGGAGCGTTAGGAGTGAAAGAGCGAACAAAAGCGAATCCGAAAGAGCTTCAATCGGCTCCGAACTCTGCTCGCGCTAGCCCTTTTCGCTCGCGGTCGAGTTTTACGGAAGAGTTAGGTGCACTTCTTCATTAGCATTGGATTGCGAGCGCGGATGAGTTTCAGCATTGGGGCGCACCTGCATACGCTCTCTACCTCAGGCCCATGCCCGCGCAACCGATCCAACGTTGAAATGTTTCTTTCAAAAAGAAGAGCTAATTTTGGATGTTTCGCAAAGTTTTCCATGATTCTTTCTTCACTTATGAAACAGCCGGATACTAAACCATGGTTTCTTGGTGAAATCTCGATAACGAATTTCATCGTGGACACTGCTTCTAAAGACTTCGTACGCGCCAAAAACCACTCATCGTTTTTTGGGTTTGAATGATTGGTGAGGCCCACCTGAGAACGTAGGTAGAATGGTATGACACCACTAGGGGGGGGGGAAGTGGGCCACTCAGGATTCAGTTGGAGAATGAATGATGCAGCTTTCAGAAGTCGAAGTATTTCCATGGAGTCTCCACGAAAACATGGACTGATAACGCTATCAGGCATATGATATCAGCCCAAAATTTTCATTTTTATGGATGAATCATTTCATTTTCTTGAGTGGCCCCCCCCAAACGATTTCAATCCGGTAGAATTTATTGGAACACCAATTATTGTGAAGATATGGGAAATCGAATGCTTCAAATTCGACCCAAAGAGTCCGGCCTTCCAACAACCATCTCGTATCAAATGGGAGAAGAAAGTAGCTCATCAACAAATGATAAACTCAAATGAGTGGAAGTTGATGTATCATTTGTTGATAAGCTACTTTCTTTTCTCACTTGATGCCACATAGCCGTTGGAGGGCCGGCTTTTTTTGAGCTTTCACAATAATGAGTTGGTGACCCAGCATAGTCTACCTACCTTCTCAGGCAGGCCTAACCAATGATTGAACCCGAAAAACGGTGAGTAGTTTTCAGCGCGTACGATGCCTTCAAGTTCGAGAAATGTTCATTCACCCAAACTTTGCACAGGGGGTGTTGTGGGCGCTGAAAACGAGTATTAGGTGCGTTTCCAGATTTTAGAAAGATTTCTGGGCATTTCAGAAGGTGCAATGAGTTCGGAAATGGGGGGACGCCTATAATTTTTTTTCAGAGTGCTTCTAGGCAGCTGCGAGGAGCATGTTCGGACTCTAATTGTAGGTTCAAAATTGGTTGTAGAAATGTAAATCTCGTTCAGAGTATTCAACAAAGCCAGTGGTAGTTTTCTTGTAAGGAGTAAGCACCAACCTTTTGAGTTCTCTTCTGTGGCCACATAAGGCATGCACCGTTCGTATTGACGAGAATGTCTCATCCGCTATTGCACCGGAAACAGCATAGGTTTCCTGTTCCACTTGGGTCCTAGGCACATCATCGGTTTGGGAAGGCATGAAAATAGTAGCCCTGTGCCCATTTTGAGGCCACTCGTTCGGAACACTCTTCTCACCTTGTCGAAATAATTCTTGACATCCAGTTTGCGGACCAGACTATGAATGGCGCAACAACCATCATTACCAACGTCATCGACCAACTGTAATTTTAACACGAATATACTTATTGTCATCTTCTGATCAGATGCAACACCTGTCACTAACCTATAGGCAAAACCAACACCGAATCCCGCCAAAAATGCTGAAATCATCTGAATAAACAATGACAGCTTGTCTCCCAATCCCTCTCTTACACGTTCGAGATCGCTGAAATCTTACTAAGTCTCTGAAGGCTGGCACTTATCAGTAGTTACCAAGAAAGGTGAAACTCACTCTGTCAGCCTAGCAGTGAGGTTTCCCGTCTGCTGAACGTCGAACCACGATATTTGTTGTCGAAGGATTGCCTTCAGATAGATTTGACGAAGCTTGTAAGTGATCCGCTCGGCAAAAGTCTCCCAGCATACTATCTTAGGAAGAGTTTTGTTATGATACCGAAGTTCGGAAAGCTCAAGGTTTTCCTGCGCTTGATTCAGCAACGATAAAATGGCGGTTCAATGGTGTTTTACCCCGGATTCTCTGCACCACAACTCTGTTACACTACTATCTTGCCACTCAGGTCACTTTATAACCATGGCTTTATCCTTGATGTACCCGAACTTTGTAATCTTTTTGCTCTAGGAGCAATCCAGCCTTCACATAATCAGGCTTGTTTGTCAGCCAGTGATGAAGGACCGAAACCTGGTCCACATATACGTCAAAGTAGCATGTCAGTCTAGGAGCTTACCTGTACATATGATGTGATGAACATTGCAACACCTAGACCAAGATAATAGTAACAGAAAATTTGTACTTGCTCATTGAATTCTTGCCTGAAAGGAGGAAACCATATACATGCCTGTGTTACAGAACTCAGTAACATTAATCACAGTTGTTATATAGCTCTGCATACGTCCTTTGTTTTTTTGCAATTTTGGGAAATCATCATTGTCACCCTGCATTTCTGGAACCTCTGAAATCATAATTTCGCCATGATTATTGTCTACGGGGCACCCACACGATCCCGTAATGTAGCAGTATGCATCATAAAGCTCAGCCTACAGCTAGGTACAGTTAGGTTCGTGGCTTGCTTCAAGAAAAGAACATTAAATCTCATCCGCGGGTTGGCGCGGTCGGTTCAAACCTCATCGACGGCTGGCGATACGGTAATCTGATCAGCTGCACTCTTCTCTCGGCCTGAAGGGGTCAGCAGAGTTGAAGTTGCGGCGTTTCTCGCAGCGACGAACAGCACTGGGTGATGCAATATCGATTACATTCGGCGACGATGGCGACCGACGCGACGTGAATGGCGACGAGGGGGCACCGCAGAGTGCATTGACGCCGCGTCGGCACTAAATCACTGCCAGCGAGCGGCAACCGACGCCGCGACGATAATGTTTCGAAACATTTTCGTCGCCGCGCCAAGGCTGACGCTCGGCGTCCACTCGCCGGTCTCTGCAACTCTGAAGACCCCTTGAATCAATTAGCCGACCGGCGCACGCAACCGTCGCACCAGTCGCGGAAGAGATTTTTTCAATGTTTTTAGTTGAGAAGGCAAGCCACGGACCTATCTCTACAAGCTACGAGCGGCAAGACGCCTTTGAATCTCTGCTGAACTGTAATTGCCCAAAGTCATTATTGGGTTAACACCTAAAGGCGGCTTACACGCTCGTAAACGCTGTTGAGATAGCAATCCGAACAGGGATGTGCGGCAATTGCCGTTTGCCGTTTGTCGTTTGCCGGCCATTTTCGGGACTTTTTTGCCGTTTGTCATTTGCCGGAATTTTTGTAATTTTTCCGGCAAAACTCCGCGAAACACATTATAAGGAAACGCCGCCTATGCTCGCGGCTATGTGGGCACTAGGGGCAATCCGATTATCCGTTCTTCGCTCAACCGTTATCCGGGGCTTTGAGATATCTGGTATGGTAGTGAATCTAGTTAAAAACGCGAGTTAACTCGCGGTAAGCTCGCGGTAGGAAAAAAAAACTACAGCTAAACGCGAGCTTTTTATTTGAAGATGTCAAGGAAAGGGACTGGACATTGCTGAAACTACGCACTCGCATGCCACGTTATGAGACACTAGATACGCATAAAGTGAACCGATTCCCCAAAAAATGGTTCATTCTGTGTTTTCTGGAAAAAATATTAATTTAGAAAAAAATTTGTGAAGATTTATTTTGAAGTTTTTTCGGCTCGCACTGAGTTCTCGCAAAACTTCAACTTAGAAGCACCTTACACCCTAAGATATGAATTTTGAGATTTTCGTGTAATTGTGTAGAAGACCCCTCCAAATGCAAGATCTCAATTCCTCCAAATGAGCGAGATATAAGCGACCACCACGGGCCCGACCGCCTCCACCCTCTAGCCACCATCACAGGCCCGGCCCCGTTCCTGAATTTTGATCTCATTAGAGGCTAGATGGATGGATGAATTTCAACCGAGTCGTCGTTCTTCACTCTCTTTACGATCTATCTCCTCATCCTGTTTTGCTCTCGTGGCGCGACCGCGAATCAAGAGAAATACAGGCCTGAGAGAACTCGTCCACTTCAAAGGGGCTGAGTGTCCTGTGCCTTTAACGCGAGTTGACAGAGAAATTGGAACTAGTGTGTGAATGAGAAAGATGGATAGTTTTCGAAAAAGCTCTCCGGAGAACTTTTTCTAAAGCTATCCATCTTTTTCTTCATTCATAATCTATTTCCATTTTCTCTGTCAGCTCGCGTTATGCTGCAGTTTTGCGCGAACTTAACGCGAGATCACCACACAGCTGTATTATGACCCATTTCATATGAGTTACTCGCAGTCGGTTCTAGATTTGTCAGAGCGCGGCTACCGATCGCGGAGCCGCAGCGACCCCACCGCGGAGCCGTAGCTGCACAACCGCGGAGCCGCAGCGGCACTACCGTGAAGCCGCAGAAGCACTACCGCGGAGCCGCAACGGCACTAGTGCGGAGCCGCTACGACATTGCCGCTGCGACTCCGCGATAGTGCCGCTTCGGTGCCTGTAGGAGCCAAAGCGGCAGCGGCGATTTCTTTGATTTCTATGAGGTCCCTCTATGTCTTGTTTTTGTTAATCTGATGTCTTGAAATGAAACTACTCCCTTGAATTAGAATCACTCGATTGTACATAAGTATTGGGAGAGAAAGGGGGAAAGAAGTAGAGCGGCACACGTGAATAACTTTGGGCCAATCTAAGGGATGAGGTTTTTTGCCGTTTGCCGATTGCTGTTTGCCGGCCGTTTTTAGGATTTTCTTGCCGATTGCCGAAATCTCAAAATCGTTTGCCGCACATCCCTGAATCCGAACCAAATTGTACGGCTTATTCCCAACGCTCACGCAGTTGGGAGCGACAAAAACGAGCCACGACGGCTCACAATGAGTAATAACTCAGCTCTGGCCTTGTAATTGCCTCCTACTTCTGCTTTTTCACATGGTGTCCGATTCCTCCACTCTCATGAGTCAGTTACAATAATACGTGATATTTTCGGGGCCAGAAAAAAATGATTTCCGACTACTTTTCTTGACTTTTTTTCGGTGCAGATGCTGTACAACGTTCTAGACTTCAAATATTCTTTGTGTGAGCTACCTTTGAATGCAGCGTACACGCTTTCTAAAGTGAATATGAGTGAAATAAAGGAATCTATATAATGATTCTCCAGAACGAACATCTATTAGTAGAGTAGATACTTGATAAACTCAATCAAATGTCCCAGGACGTAGCAATGTAAAAAAAATGTAGCTCACTCAAGAAAATGGTAGAGTCGACATCAAACTCGCTAACATTGCGTTTCGCTAAGATTTTCTCCCGACATATCGGTAGGAGGAATCTTGAAAACGGTTCTATCGTCCATCACTGGATGAGGGATCGCCGCGACGCTGCCTGGCGGGAAAAATTGCGCGATCAATAGCCAATCTCCCTTCGTTTTCCCGCGCGCAATTTTTCCCGCCAAGCAGCGTCGCGGCGATCCCTCATCCAGTGATGGACGATACTTTATAACCGTGAACCAGCTCGTCCTGGGGCGGCGTGCATGAACGCTGTGAAGAAGGTCATGGAGCCGCTCCGCGTAATATGCGCGCAGCGTCCAGCCGCGGTACGGCCCCGAAATGCATGGCGTCTATTGGTGTATCGCGGACGTAAATGCACCTTCCACCGCAGGCTCTAAGCGCGCATTTTCTCTCATCCCATTCGCGTTTGCTTCCAATTATTGAGATGCAGGGATGACAAAAAAGTGCTAGAGAGAAATCGTGCAAGGACGCAACCTCGTGACGCACGGTGAACTCCCCGCCCAGAAGTTTTTTTTTAATTTCACTCGTGCTTAACCTCTATCTTTTTCGATTCATCCTCTATAGTTAATTAGTTTTTGATTGACTTTACCGTTTGCCTGAAGTATTTCGTACAAATAAGGCCGTTTGAAATATGGATGCGTTTGAAAAACAGCTTTTAGGCGAGGGGTCCGCTGTACGCAGTGAGGTTGCGTCCCAGCGTTAAGGGACGGCATGTTTTTCGGGTCACCTCTGGATTGACGCTCCGCACGTAGTACGCGGAGCGGCTCCCTGGCCTCCTCATAAGCGTTCATGCATGTCGCCTGTGGTAGTACGCATAGGCGCAAACGTGATTTCCCTCGCAACTCACTGCGTCTCATCATTGAAAAAACGTTGAGTTTTGTTTTTCTGATTTTTTTCTAGTTTTGGACAATTAATGAATACTTTGCAAAATTTGGGAGCAACATTATTTTTTAAGGCGAAATACATTTTCATTTCGACCATGCTAGAGATCGTGTACGGTTGTTTTTGATCGAATGGGCTCCTTATCTTGTGATAACATTATCAAATCCATACCTGACTTTATCTTAGCAAAGCGTTCTAACAGAAAATTTGTGATTTCATCTTATATAGTTAGATAGATTGTGCCACGGTAGACATTTTGGTCCTTTCGAAATTGAAAACGGAGCACTTTTAGGCGAGTCGTGGTCGAAAGACGCGTTAGGCCCCCGTCAGACTTCGTCGAAAAACCTGCTGAGTCCGACTGAGTCCGAATGAGTCCGGGGTGGAAAAACCTGCTGAGTCCGGTCGTCTCCAGCGCCAACCACTTCCTCTGCGAAACACGCAATCGATAGTCAGCGGCAGCAGTACGTGGGGCAGAGCGCGGACGACGAGAGTCGAGATGCGGCGGGACTCGGCTGGTCGCAGTCGGCCGAAAAAAATGCACCCAAATCACGTGAAAAACACCTATATCGACCGGGTGGGGTGAGGATGATTTCGGTGGGACTCAGTCGGTGCGTTGGCCCGCCCTTGTACGCATGAGAACCATCAGTATCGACCGGGGGGATTGCGGTGGACATCAGACGGTCGCAGTCGGACCCAGTGGGTTGATTTTTTTGCACCCGTTTCCCACGAATTCGGTGCGTATCGACCGGGTGGGACTCAGTAGATCCACCGACTATGACGGGGGCCTAAGTTGCCCACTTTGCCCATTTCGCCCATTTTTCCCCTTGGATAGTGGCGGTATTGTACTTCGGAGACTGCTTATTGTTAGATGACTCCGCAACTTCAAATAATTGTGCAGCGAATGGATGAAAATAAGTTTTGAATTTCTAAAAAGAGAGAACCGACCTAGTGATACCTGGTAATCCAGTTGGATCCGTTTTCCCCACGCCCAGAACAAATTCAGAGTTTTGTGCCCGCAAGAAGACGGATGTCATACCACCAAGCACTATACCCAGTACGGAAAAACCAGCTCCGTGTATAAATGATGCCATGGTGCCAACAACCAGGAGTAGATAGTCGACTGTTGTGGCAAGTGAGAGCTAAATGACAAGAATCAACGAAAAACAGAAAAAACAAAAAATCTTTACACTCACTATGCCATCGTTAGTCACAACAGGCGGCGCTTCTCCTTTGGCCAAACTGCTTATTGAACTGAAATTAGAGGAAATGTAGAAAGTCGCCTAATTTTAAATGTAGTTAATTTCTTGAGACAACAAGGAATTCAGTTGAATTTGTTTCACTAATGGTACCTGCATGAAAATCCAATTGTGCATATATTATCTCTGAGAATTAATTTTGTTCTAATATAGTTTGGAAATCAATAGCGGAAAAATATCAGATATTTTTTCCATGTAGAAATTTAATGTTCTCGCCGACTTCAGAGAATGAGACTGCCCGTCCACGCTGTCAGCGTGCGTGTCTAGCGGCAGTGGCGGTGGCATTATTCGGACGAACCCTTCCAATACTGCCGGCAGCTGCCTAGTGTATTGTTAACTATGCGCCACTTGGTCCTGGTAATCGATTTGGAGGTCTTTAAAATACATATCTTGGCGACAGACGCACGACACACACGCCGACCGCGCGGGTGGGCTGCCTCATTCGGAGAAACCTTATGTGTGTGGCAACCCTGCCAAAAACAAAATCTCAATTTTCTGAAGAAGCGTGAGAAAATACAGCGGCCATTCCATCCGCCCCGACGTCAGCAGCGAAATACTCCTATCAGTTCAGGGTTTCCGGTTCCAATAGAGATGAGACGCGCGGTAGATTTTAATCGAAATCTATCCTCTGTTTCCGAGTGTGATTTATTTCCGTTCATCGCGAGCGTCTGCGTGCGTACGCTGCGTCTCCTCCCCACACTTTCGCGCTGTCTCTAACCTTGCTCCGCACAAGCGCGCGAGGGAACAGAGTGAATCTTCTTCCGTTTGTTACCGGCCGAGCTTCATAGTCTGTACTGCTGCAGTGTAATGACTGCGAATGACAAGAGAGAACAAGACTGAGACAACCCGTCCTGAAAATTCTAGCTTCTAAATTGCCCAATTTTGAGAGATCATAACACCATTTTCAGTGGGTTTCGTGCGATTTCGTGGACATAATTGTGATCAGCGTACAATGCTCTCGAAGTCTGGAAAACGATTCCGAGATTGGATTTTGCGTTTAAGACTTTGCTGCTCTCATGTCTCTCTGTCACTCTGGTTGTGTCTCTAGAAGAGACTTAGGGCGTATTAGTACTTTGTGGGGCACCTTTTCAGAAAAATGAAAACAAATTGCTTGTAACATGAAAGCCCGTAGGCAAGTCTCTTGTAACTTATCTGACCCGATGTCAGTTACTTGCCAATCATCTCAGATCAACTTACGTGCAATTTATCGACGGGACATTACGCGCAGCGCGCCTCCGATATGTCACATTTAAATTAAATGACACAGCTTTAGATGCAAGTAATTTTTATCGGGCCGAAGTCATTTTTAAGGAGATTATACGACGCATTCTAGGCGTCAGCCTTAGGACTGGCACTGCTGTCAGTTCAATAACCCAAGTTTGAGGTCCTTGAACCCAAACTTTCAGGGAAGGCCTACACGGCGTTTTTCGCGTAACATGTGGTCTAGGATGCGTGCTGACGCGTTTTCGGCGTTTCGTGTCGTCTGCAACGCGTGATGGCCGCCCATGGTGAAAATATAAATGTAAGTTACATGGTACATGTAACTCACGTGTAATGTAAGTGCAAGTTACCTGAGACATTCGAGTAAGTTATGTTTATACTACATGTAACTTGTTTTCATTTGTCTGGGTTACTGTGTGTTTAATGTTTCCTGTGATTTTTCTCTCTAATCATTACGAAACATTGGAATGAGACGCTGGAAAGGTGTTTGTGCACCTACATATGCGGATGCCCAGCCATAATTGAAATTGCTGGTCATTATTGACAAATTTCTCCTTCTGATTTTTCGCAATATTCGAAATTTTAAATCTTTAATGACAAAATTCTTTTTTTTTTCAAAAAACAGCGAAAACATTGGAAAACAAAAAGTTTTTACCATCACGCGACCATTACTAATACGTATAAAAATTCCACTGGAAACGCAAGCAGAAATAACTCAGAAAAATGAAAGAAACAGAGAAATTAACAACCTACCTAAAACTGTCCGCTGTTCCCCCTTATTAATCAGTGAAAAACATGGAATCCAGCCAGCCATGGCTGCAAAACACCTTGCTAAAGGCAGGGTTCGCGATAAAAACGGTTGTTGTGCTATTCTCAGAAAAAGGAAGATCTGGCCATCACAAAAGTTAAAATAAGTAAAAAGTTAGAGGAAAAACTTTTTTACGCAAGTTATTGCTTGGTGCCCGCCATCCCCCCATTAAAGGCACAGTCCAAGCTCAGGGACGAAATCTGAGATTTCCACATAATTGTGTAGTAGACCCACCCCTTATACCACTGGCAAAGTGCGAGCTCTCATATCCTCCGAATAAGCGAGATATAGGAGGAAGCCACCCTGGGGCGCCCACGCCCGGAAGCCACTTTGGCACGCCCCTTTTACGATCTTTCGAGCTCAATTGTGGTGAGATGAGAGATGGTTTCTGATCAATAGACCCGTTCTTCCCTTCATTCTCGGCCTCTCTCCTTATTCTGGTCGACTCGCATACACAGGTTGCAAATGACGGAAGTTACAAGCCCCGGAAAACTCGTCCACCATGATTCCGTAGCTCAATTTTTGGGGAGCCATAACTCCTGTCCTAGGGGGTTTTAAACGATTTCAGAGATATCATTGGAATCACCGTGGGACCGTTATTAAGATAGGCTAAAAACCAGAAAATCGATACTGAGGTTGGACTGTGCCTTCAAAGAGATTTCTGTTCTGTGGATGCCCGTTTCGCCATTTTTATTTTGCTTCCGAGAGAGCCAGTCTCCGATCACACAGGTATTTTTAAAATCTTTAAAAAACCCCTACGAACGAAGATATGGCTTCTTGAAAATGCCTGCATTTTTAGGGCGAAAATTTGGTGGACGAGTTTTCTCAGGCCTGTATTGCTCTTCATTCGCAATCGCTGCACGAGAGCAAAATAGGATGATGAGATATACCAGCAATGGACTGAAGAACGACGACTTGTTGGAATTCATGCATCTATCAAGCCGCTACCGAGTTCGAAAATCTTGTTGGTGGTCAGGCCTGTGGTGGTGAGCGAAGGGGGTCGGGCCCCTGGTGGTCGCTTATATCTCGCTTATCTGGAGGAATTGAGTTCTCGCATCTGGCACGTGTTTTATAGGAGGGGTCTTCCACACAATTACACGAAAATCTCTAAATTCATATCTGAAGGTGTACTGTGCCTCTAAGGGCACAATAACAGACATGTGAAATAGCATTCATGAAGATAGCGTAAATTGGGAAGGGGGAGTCTTGCGGACACCGAGAGTAAGCCGTTCTACCTTGTGTTAGTGCGTTTTTCAAGCAAACTTGACTTTTTTCACTCATATGATTTGGTTGTGAACAAATCTACATTCACATGAAGAGAGCTCAGAAATCGTTTTTATAGCGAACCCTGCCTTTGAAGTACGCAATCACACCAAGGAACATCCCATGTTTGCTTCACGTGCGTGTGGGAGTGAAGGCTAGAGACAACGAAAGAGCACAGGGGAGACGGAGGGAGCGGCATCGCGCATGCACACGCGCTCAATGAGTGATGAGTTTTTCGTTTTTTTACAGAGGATACAATATGCTACATACATATAAGAATCTAATTTTATCATATGGAATTTTTCGTAGCTCCACTATGATACTAGTACTGATCAAAGTCACTCACTGTATCCTTGCCCTCCAAAAGCCAAACGCCTTCATCCCATCAGAACTACAGCAAATGCGGTAAAAGGAGTTTAGTCAGCCAGCACTTAGCACTGATTTCGCTCTAATTTTCAGAACAAGTCGAGAACAACTATGCAAATCCACCGAATCGTGCACTTTTGTAACCTGTGACAGCTAAGTCAAACAGACGCGGAAAAACTGCAAAAATCACCAACGCAAATGAGCTTAGAGAGATTCGGTGAGAGAACACATGAACCCACACAGTGTCCTTCACAGAAACAATAAAGAAACGTAAAACACTTACTCTCACATTTTCTATGCTTAGAAGGAACTTGTCAACAAAACTTATTACTTCATAGTCATAGGAATATCATTTTTGTTCAATAATAAAACAGGTTAAACTAGCGAATACTCATATAGAGTGTGTACAAAGTTGCTTTGTGTAGATCATCACGTTCTCCGAAACTGTTATTCGGCCTTTCAAAGAACTTCCTTGGTGTCGAACGCTTTGAGAAAGATTTATTTTCTTTCTGTTGCAAACTGATCCATAATAATGAGCTAAGAACGATGATCTGCACTGCGCGGTAGGGAGCAATCAATTAATCAGTTTCAAAAAATATATGCTAGAACTAGGCTTTTATGCTGCAAGCTACAAATAAAGACAGGCTTCCTACATCCTTCTCATACTTTTTTCCGCCGCGCCGAATGCCGCACTTTGGGCTACAGCGAAATTTGCACTCTATAATACCAAAAAGTCAAACGGAAGATAACAGAACACTCCGTCGCTTATGAAAATGCCCGCAAATGGTCTGGTTGGGCAATGGATCTTCGTTTCATACTGTTCGCGAAAACGCGGCGAATGCCTCGTTGGCGGCGAAAATCATCCTGACCATTATTGCCGCAGAGGCGGCGTTTTCCGCTTTCCTTAACATGCGTACCAGTATCAAACAGGAACTGAGCGTTTCGCCCGCATTCTCATGAGCAATGAAGCTGTTCACTTCCACGTAATTACGTGCTATTCTAGAGCACTGACCCCGCAGTAGCTCAAAAAGCGTCATTAGCGGCGGCGGCAAAAGTATGAAAAGGGCGTTAGCCTTGCGGCAAGGTAATCTCAGAGAAAAAAGCAATAGAACCGATTTATCTTCTATAATTTGTCCGGATGAATCAAGATACTTGATTTCGTAAAAATTGTATAAAATTGAAAAGGTATATCTTTGAAATAGACACAATGAAACTGAAAGTGTCCTTTCGATCAGAAATATGTATACTCTGCTTATCTTTAATTGCACAAAAAACGGTCCGCCAATAGTCCTCTAATGGGCCGGCTAGTACCGTAGTTTACGTCCACGACGCGTTCTCGGCAGACCCGGGTGTGCACCGGGGTGTGCTGAGCGATCGATTCATCAATGCCGTCACTCGACCACCCACCATGCCACTGTGCACACCCGGGTCTGCCGAGAACGCGTCGTGGACGTAAACTACGGTACTAGCCGGCCCATTAGGGGACTATTGGCGGACCGTTTTTTGTGCAAATAAAGATAAACAGAGTATAACTAACCTGGGTTTAGAAGGTGGTCCTGTGAGAAGCGGTATGCGCTCCTCATCCTTGCCAAGCATTTGACTCTCGCAGTAGTGCCTGAATTTGTAGGTAATTAGGATTGCCACAAAGATGCGAGAATTTCGGGTGCAGTCCAAGGCAACGGAAAAAGGCGGTTGTGTAGATGCGTATTTCCACTAAGCATAGTGTACGTTAGAGTGCTGCCCAAATATTCGTTTATTCGAATATTCGAGTAATTCGAATATTCGAATATTCAAAGAAGTGGATTATTCTGGTTATTCGAATGGTCGAATATTCAAAGAAGTAGAATATTCGTCTATTCGAATAATCGAATATTCAAAAAAGTGGAATTTTCGAATTTATCGTTTATTCGAATATTCGAAAAAAATTCGTTCCAACACTCTAGTGCACGTTGCGCCATAATCGACGGCGAAGTTGTAATTTTTTCCTGAATTCTGAATAAAAATATCGCAAGCGTTGGAAAACTGTGAGTTCTCCCTCACACACGGTCTTATCATTATACCTGAAGTGTTTACCACGGACAAGAAAAAATGACTTCTCCTCTGTAATTCCTATTTTTTGAATAATTCTCAGATTTTTTCTTGTTCATCCTGTTTTCATCTATGAATAACGACTTTTGTTGTATTGATAACGGGTGGTGAAGGGAAACGACCGTTGTTTCTTTTTCGAAATTGAGGAGAACAACTGCAATTTTGCCATCAATTATTCCACAACCGACAGTATGCTTCGTGAAAATACGCAACCGCACAACCTCCTTTTTTCTTTGCCGTGGACTGAATGTCATGGCGCCCACTATTCAGTATTCACATATTGAGCAAATAGAAGTATAACCAACACAAAACACTGCATGGAACTAGTTCAAAGAGCCTATCGAAACGTCAGCGTAGCAGACCTGTGGGGCAAAGTAGACATCGTCGCCTTAGAAAATTCAGTCCAGTGGATGGACGGTGCTGTAGAAATCGATCCTAGTTCGGTATTGAATTTGCGCGAACCCACAGTTTACTGACGCATCACAGAACGATCGCGTCCCGTGCCTTCGGTAGACCAGATTTCACGAAAAGGCTTTACGTTTTTTGAAATCATGTATGTACTACATGCATTTACACAGCTCAGCTCGGTGAATTTTCTGAAGAAAGCGAAGACTCTAAATTCAACCCAAAATTTATTTCTATATCAAACATTTATCATTAAAACCGAATTATTCAGTGGATGTGCACATTATGAATTGCATTCTAGATATTTCCTAACCCTCTTCTCTTTCGAGTTCCTGGCACGATTGTGCTTTACTCAGCTGGTTGGACGCTGTTATTCTATTAATCTTAGAAATTCAATCACTAGACAAGCTTTTTTTCCAACATTTCTGAAAAACTTGAAGTCGGGAAATTCCTATGGAACCATATGAACTTCAAGTTCAATTCGAAGTGAAATAGAAGGCAATGGATTTCTAAATTCCTCCAAATAGAAACGTCAAATGTTCGGATCCAAATTTTTGAAAACGAATTCTGCCCACCTCCGTTTGCCTCGTTCAGAAGTTTGATTCTTCCGTAAATGAAATTTGTACGTATTCGGGTTTTCGCATAATATTCAGAAAAAACGAAATATCCGTTGTTTTCATATTCGGCCGATGTCTACAGACCATGCCTATCTCAATCCTTATACTTAAAGCAGTTATGTCCCGATGTGTGTGTGTGTGTGTGTGTGTGTGTGTGTGTGTGTGTGTGTATGTGTGTGCATGTGTCCCGCATATCTTAGGAATGGCCGATCAAAACTTGTATGAAATGGTACCAACATTTAGGTGGGTGCGACATTTATCGATTACCAAAAAATCAGCCCGAGTCACCTCTTACGTGCCTCGGGGCAACCGAGTTTGTCCGTGGAGCGCACTTTTGGCCGTGGGTCATGATAACTTCTGCGAGTCGTCTAGCGATGCAAAAAATGCAGGGCGTCATAAAAGGAGTGCAGGACCCCAGTGAGGGTGTGCAAGAAGTCATAGAAAGTGTGCAGGACCCTAATCGGGGTGCAGGACGTCATAGAAAGTGCGCAGGCCCTAAGTAGGAATGTGCAGGACCCCAGCGGAAGTGTGCAGGACGTCATAGAAAGTGTGGAGGACCCCAGTGGGAGTGTGCAGGACGTCGTAGAAAGTGTGCAGGACCCCAGTGGGAGTATGCACGACGTCATAGAAAGTGTGCAGGACCCCGGTGGAAGTGTGCAGGACATCATAGAAAATGTGCAGGTCCCCAGCGGGAGTATGCAGGACGTCATTGAAAGTGTACAGGACCCCAAAAGGAAGTGTGCAGGACGTCATAGAAATTGTGCAGGACCCCAGCGGGAGTGTGCAGGACATCGTAGAAAATGTGCAGGACCCCAGAGGAAGTGTGCAGGACGTCATAGAAAGTGTGCAGGACCCCGGTGGAAGTGCGCAGGACATCATAGAAAATGTGCAGGTCCCCAGCGGGAGTGTGCAGGACGTCATAGAAATTGTGCAGGACCCCAGCTGGAGTGTGCAGGACATAACAGAAAATGTACAGGTCCTGAGTAGGAGTGCGCAGGACGTCATTGAATGTGTGCAGGACCCCAACGCGAGTGTGCAGCACGTCACAGATAGTGTGCAGGACCCAAATGGTAGGGTGCAGGACGTCATAGAGGGTGCGCAGGTCCCCAGTGGGGTGTGCAGGACCCCAGTGGGAGTGTGCAGGGCGTCATAGAAAATGCACAGGTCACGAGTGGGAGAGTGCAGGTCATCAAAAGTTAGCAGGACCGCAGTGGGAGTGTGCAGGACGTTACCAAGAGTGAAGAATTTGAAAAAGGTTTTTAAATTTTTAATGCTAAATCTTAACCTTCTGTGGAGAAGAAAACAGATTAGAAAACATGAATTTTGAGAAGCGTGCGACGCGTTTCGAGATTGACGCAGAACTCCTGAGACATTTTCTTGCCAGTTTTAGGAAACAAGCAGCAGGTCCACTTCCGCACCTTCTCTGTTCGCCACTCATTGCAACCGCTCAGTCATTTCGATTCCCTAACTTGCAAAAACCAGTTTTTATATGTTGCAAGTCTGAGCTTATCAAAATCTGCACCACAAAAACATAAACAACCACCTACTAATTTCATTCATTGAGAACAAAGGGCATGATGTTGGTGAACTAGGAAACATCATATAAAATGAGAATGCGTTTGTCCTTATCATGATAAGACGGTAAGGCGAGATTAATAGCTTGTGAACTCTACAAATTGGAAGAAAGGGCAGTGGGTAGCGACGTACTCTGCCAATTCGAGACTTGATGCTTCGGCGAAAGCGGCCTTTATCACGCTTTGTTATCATAAGGCATCAAATTCACCTTTAGCGCCGTCATGAAAGCTTATCCGCGCAAAGGGTGAATTTGCTGAGCGGTCGGATATCAGTCAGCGCAAAAATTGAAAATACCGCCTGCGCTAACATGTTAATGCATATCAGTTGTTGAGCGGCTGGATACCACTCAGCGCAAAGGGTGAAATTACCGCCGTTGCTGGCATCTCAGAAATTTCTAAACAAATGAAAACATCCCAGCGAAAACATGATAAAACGAATAATCACGTCTCAATGTGTTTACTATGATCACCGCCGGTATAAAAACAGCCTCATCCCACCAGAGTCCTCATTCGGCATTCTGCTGCCGGCCCTGAAAGGTGACTTCGGGTCACTCTCCGGAGGCCAGCATAATTTTGGTTGCTGGGAGGATACAGTGGGTATCCTCACGACAGGGGACGAGTTACGCCGGGGTCCGCAGAGGGTGGCTCCTCACCGCAGACCTCGGTGAAGATTACGCTCATGTTGCGGACAAGGGGGCTTCCTTGCTGTGGACCTTCAAATTCGTGAAATTTTCAGGGTAAATTCACCCATTTTTCGAGTTAATTCACCTCATTTTCGGGGTAAATTGGACCCTCTCTCGCTGCCAGTTCGCACCATTTTCACGGGAAATTCACCTCATTCTCACCTCTCCTAGCGGCAAATTCACCCATACAGTGAATTTAGCGCGGCAAATTAAGACTTCATGCCGACTTATACATGAGCATCAAGTCTCTTTTGCTGCGGCATCAAGTCTCGAATTGGCAGAGTAAGGGAAGGAAGTGCAGAAGGGGTTGTGAATTTTGTGCCGGTAGCAACCGACGATTTACCGCTGGCTTCTTATGTTTTGCTTTATGATCCCACATTTTGATACGCCCACGGCCTGCTGTAAATGTACGGCACCCTGCTCTGCTCAGGAGAGTCCATACGTACAGCAACTTTCGGGTAGACGGAAGTCAGTCACCACCGTTCTAACAAACTAATCCGTCTCAGGTAGTTGGCTCACGCAAAAGGTTCTGTGAGCGAAAACTTCGCTAGGCCTCGCTAGTAGTTAATTTAGTACTCGAAGAGCATATGTACAATGGTCATTATATAATCAGTATCAGTAAATTGAATACATATCCAATACTGACCCGAATATCCATTCGAAGTGAATGAATACAGCATTTTTTCAACGCATTTTTCGATCGAGAGAGAACGGTCGAACGAATTCGAAAGGAATTGCTGATTTTGAATTCAGGAAGATCCCTCCCGAACAAGTTCATTCTTTTGCTTCCTTTTAAGAAGGCACGTATGTGTTCGATGAATTCATCGAATCAAAATTCTGGAGAAATGGTAATTTGCGAATGTTTGTTCAGTCGCAAATCTCCAATCTCGTTAATTGAATTTTCCACTCATTCGATGACTTTCGAGTATTACCAAAATTCAATTATTCGATTAATTGGTTCAATCGAAAACTCCGGTCGCATACCCATGTCTACGACATACATATGCAGTACATATTTAGGTGGGTTTTTACCTTTTTTGCCTAGGAAAACGCAAAATACAAAGTCAAACGCCTTCAGAGGAAATGTTTCTCATAGGTTTTTTCACTACTAGGAAAATAGAGCATCACACTAATAAATAGACAAATCAGAAGACAAAATAAGGTTTGGATAGTATTGAAGAATGCGCTACCACTAATGAGGGTAAGAGCCGTCAGTTATCTGCGGATAAGAATGGGGTCAGCACCACAGGGAGCAGACATGACGAGGTCAGTTGCCGTCTCAAAGACTTTCAATGGCGTCAAATCAGTACTGCTCAAATAGAGATAAGATAGACGCGGGAGTGACCGCGTGCAGTGATCGATACCGAAACGTGCTGACGGTTTTCAAAACAGTAGCCTCGCTTCTTACATGCAGGGATACTGATTTCGAGACAAATTTGAAATTGAATTGAGAATTGTTGAATTCAGCAAATGAATTTTACGCAGAAAGTTTTGAGACGACTCGATTGTAGCTTAGTAGAAATTTTCAAACTCGCCTGTTGGAAACCCATTTGGACACTTATTCCTAGAAATTTGGAAAGTTTGAGCACGGATTATTTATCTCCTCTCTCACACCCACACCTAGCAAAATACTGATTTGTGAAACCTCGCGGCAAAACTGAAGCAAGCCTCAGGAAAACGCTATTTACAGTAGCTGACCGTCAACAAGACCGTGTTGAGAAGTTAGGCGGCAAGTAGGATAGAACCCGGAAGCATGCGACTGAAATTTGGCGCTCTAGTCCGCTCGGCTACCGTTGTGCGGTAGCGGAAGTTGCAGGAAGCGTCGCGCTCGCCATTCTCTGCGTTATACCTCGCCTAAACCTTTTTCTTTAGAAGATTCAGTTTGTTGGACACACACGTTGACTAATTTTTTGCTCTTCGCTTGGAGAAGGTCCCAGAAAATTCGAACTAGTGTCCTTGTGTCCCCAGTCGCTGATGCTCTAGCCTGGCGAGTCATTCGTGGAGGACTATGGATCCAACACATAGTGCGAAATGCTTTTATTCACATGTTCTCCGACAACGTAGGCGTCGCATTGACAAAGAAAAACGTTCTGCGCAGGGTCTTTCATCATTCGCACAACTTGTTGCAGTTGCATTTCGAACATTTGGAACATGGAACTCCTGCGTCGTAGATCGGTGCGTACACGATATTTCCTCTGTAATCAACGATCCTAGTGCGTTTGTTCTTGATGAAAACATATTGATCATTAGGACACTACCCGGGGGTGTATAGGCAGGTGGCATACCACTTGTCCTTGCAAGTCTCACTCTTTGATACCGCACAGCCTAACGACTTAGTAGTTGCCCATGCCATCTGGAAAATGCAGTATTAAAATCTAGCCGATGGCATATGTATTGCAGCATTGAGAGTTGAAGAGAGAGAAGCGCAGGCTTTTTCGACGTGATATCCAAATATGCCCCCCCCCAGAGCTGCCTCGCTCACTCTGAAGGAAGATTCAGGCGTTTTCGAAGCTCTGAGAGGAGATATGGATGTTTATTCAGATGATTCCAAGCCATGAACCACCTGACGTTTCGAACCGTTTTCCTAATCTGCTCTTCCATTGTTGTTGTGTTTGTTGTTCGTACCACTGTTGTAGCATTACAACCCATTGCTGTTCCTATCCGGGCGAACCCGAGAGTAGCAGCGGTGACACGGATTTGTGAGAACGAGCCGAACTGTCATCGAACCTCGATTCGTGTTCGGCGAAGCTCGGGGGTCAAGAATCAACTAGATCAGGCAACTGTAGGAAGTTTCAGAAAAACCGCTTCGAGTGTGGCCCAATACTTTCATTGGAATATTATCTAGGATTCTGGACACAAATCTTGACTTTTTTGTGAACCGCTAGGGACCCAAGTGCTCGTCAAAAATGCAATTGTCAAAATAGCGGGAAAACGGTTTTTGGGGGTCTTCCGGTGTCATATACAATACCGCCGCTATCCACGGCAAAAAAATGGGCGAAATGGGAAAAGTAGGCAACTTAAGCGTCTTTCGGCCACAACACGCCTCAAAGTGCTGCGTAGACCGAAATGTTCACCGTGCCATAATCTATCTAACTATATGAGACACAATCGGGATTCACTTATGAAAACGCTTTTTAAGATGGAGTCAATTATGAATTTGATAATGTTATCACAGGATAACGAGCCCATTCATCAAAAACAACTAAACGCGATCTCTAGCATGGTCAAAATGGAAATGTATTCCGCCCTTAAAAATAATGTTGCTCCCAAAGTTGGCAAAATCTTTCACACGATCGACTAGATCACAACATGCTGTGCATTTCGGCGTTTTCGAAACTGAAAACGGAGCACTTTGAGGCGAGTTGCGGTCGAAAGACGCTTTAGTCGCCAACTTTGCCCATTTCGCCCACTATTTCCCTTAGATAGCGGCGGTATTGTATAGTGGAGTCCACCAAGAGTGTCTCGTTTACTTATCAATGAGAAGCGGTCGATTGGAGATCAATGAACATGAAACTCGTTGCAGCACAATCGCTCTCGCTCAATCGGTATCGAGCGTGGTGGTATGGGATTCATGCATATTGATTCCCAGCCGACCGCTTCTTATTGATAAGTGAATGAGACACTCTTGGTGGACTCCACTATACTTTGCTCTTATAGGCGTTAACTCAGCGGTTTGGTAGAATAGACCCAGTATTGAAACAGAAAAAAAGCGAAGCCGCTTGTGTAAAGTGAGAAATACAAAAATCGCCCGTTGGAAGAAATGGTGTTAAAAGGCCGTTTTTCCAAATCGCCTCTTCAGCCTTGGACATGGCGTCTGGAAGACGACAGTTGAACAGAAGGTGTATCTCCTGCATGGTTATGAGAAACTTACTATCTGGATTTTTCAAAAAAATCTGAGATTTCTCACCTCAGTTCTTCAAAAGGTAGAACAAGGCTGAGAAGGTCACCTGGAAAATGGCCATTCTACACCACCTTCTCCAACTGGCGATTTTTTCTATTTCCCTCTTTACGCGAGCGGCTTTGCGTTTTTCCAATTCATTTCTGGGTTTTGTTTAGCGAACCGGTAAGTTACGGCCCCTAAGAGCAACGGTTATGACACTGGAAGGGGTGTGGGACGTTTAGGCCAATGAGCTAGAGCGCAGGAACATGACTCTGGGGAAGACTTCGGCGCACATTCGGGCATTGCACGAAGAAGGTTTGTGTTTCCATGGTTTTTGCTTTGTTATCGAACCACTAGAAAAAGCTCCGCTTTTTTCAAACACTTCTCGATATGCCTATGAGTGTACAGAGAACCTAATTTATGTAGAATATGCTCAGTAGTAAGCGGAAGTAATCTAGGGGAAAAACGTGCTAAATCTAGCTGAGTGAGGAAAAAATTCAATCAATCTTTAGTTGTTGTTTTTTTTATTCAGAGCAGCGCTATCAGATTGTAAAAACCATTGAGGGTTTACTGATCTTTCTACGCATTGTAAGTCTCCGCTTTTCGAAAAAAAACACTTACAGAATTCAAACTGCTGATAGATATGCAGGTTGCGTTCGCAAAAATTAATAGTTGCTTTCGAGGTTTTTTTTAACAACTCTATGAATTAAGGATTATCTATAATTTGTTTGATTACTTTGATAACGAAATAAACACTACTCCGTTATCTAGTAGCAAGTAAGGATTGGGACGATGTCGTGTTTCTTTGGTGCAACGTTCATTTATTACACGGGTGGTAACCGACTTGAGGCAAAGACACAAAGATAGCTCTCATTGTCAGGAGCGCCATCGTTCACGTTCAAAAAAGAATCAGCGAACTGTTGTATTAATACAGATTGAAATTATAGGTAGCACATTTAGTATCACCACTAGCCAACTAATTTTCGCTCATGAGAATGTGACTTATGAAGAGATCCGATTGTGAAAGGGGGGGTGGAGGACTTTGCAAGGTCTTGTGAGAAAAGTTAATGATCGTGTCCTCCTCCTTGAGAAGTACCATGTCTCTCAACATGCTGAAAAAAAAACTGCTATCACTACGCTGCAGAGCACAAATACTGAATAGGGCTTTGGAACGATAAAAACCCGAGTTGTAGCCATCTGGATTGCCGCGATCCCTTGAAATTCGGCTCGCCGAGCGATATGGTGCTTGTCCGCAGCAACACAGCGCACACTGGAGTGGACGCGCACACAATATTAATTCAAAAATATAATGTATTACAGAACGGGAAGAAGAAAAGGGCTGAAACTGGAGTAAATGGAAGAAGGCAGAGGTAGGATACTTTTAATGTAAGCTGAGATTCCATGTTTGGCTGTCTTGAAACCTGGGCATGAGTTGAACGTACTTTTGTGATTCTTTGCCGTGCAGGTTTGATAAACGGTGAAACTGGTTTATTAGTGGCCTGACGTTTCGAACAAATCGTCGTTTTCGGAGGCCCACGCCAGTTCCACCAAAGACGAGCGCCCGTATCGACCAGATAGACCGCAAGCCAGGAGACAAGACCTGGCCTTCTGGCTTGCGGTCTATCTGGTCGATACAGGCTTTCGTCGTTGTGGAACTGGCGTGAGCCTTCAGCTGACGATTTGTTCGAAACGTCAGGCCACTAATAAACCAGTTTCACCGTTTAATGTAAGTATTATAGAAATTAAATGTAAATAACCTAAGTTGGAGCGGGGTGAGTTTTTTGGATTCGACAAGGTTCATTCAAATAAACCTAGTAACATTACATCACCCCAATCCTTACTTGATACTAAATAACGGAGTAGTATTAGTTTCTTTATCAAAATAATCAGACTAATTATAGATAATCTTTAATTCATAGAGTTATTAAAAAGAAACTTCGACCGCAACTATAAAGTTTTGCGAACGCAACCGGCATTTCTACCAATAATTTGAATTCTGTAAGTGTTATTTTCGGAAAGCGGAGAAGAAGATATGACAAATAAAAAAAGCGTGTACTATTTTTCCCCTAAAATTCGGCAGAACAGGCGCTTTGTTTTTATCTGGATGTTCGGTTTAGACACCCCCCTTTGCCTTGTCCGCAGCGTCCAATATGCACCCTCTAAGGTCAACCGGGACGCGTGCCCAGCCCTGCTCCAACCATGGATGATATTTCTTCAGCCGTCACTAATATGCTGGCCTCTGTAAAGTGACTTCAGGTCACTTTCCAGGCGGGCATGGAAGTGCCGAGTGAGCAATCATCGAACTGAATTGCTTAACATACCGGCTGAGTTCATCAGTGAAATTAGTGGTATAACTATAACATGTAAAACGTGAGTAGTCGTTAACTCTCTCAGGTGCCAGACATAGGACGACTCGGCACCAAGCGAATGCCTCTCGGCGGTTAGGCGCTAACCAAGTGCCGATTAGTGGATAACTGCGTTTTCATGCGCTCCGTAACCTCGGTGTGTGATTGTCATTGGCCAGGTGAATACAAGTTGTCATCTCTGAAAAAGGGGTCTCCCAAGCAGAAATGGTTTGGTTCGCGTTACAAAAGATTCAACAAAAAGGGAACAATAGGAAAGTGGAATGAGGAGAGTGTACAAAAAATGAACAATATCCTCTAAAAACTATTTTCTTTGTCGAAACTTCTAAACAGCGGAAACAAACGGTTGCGGTTCTGTATGAGGAAGCGATATATACATATTTTATCGACACTCACATAATCAAAGTCCTTTATGGAGCCAAGAGCGTTTCCCCATAGAGAACCGCAACGGTTTGTTTCCGCTGTTTAGAAGTTTCGACAAAAAAAAAAGAGTTTTTAGAGGATTTTGTTCATTTTTGTACACTCTCCTCATTCCACTTTCCTATTGTTCCCTTTTTGTTGAAACATATGTAACGCGAACCAAACCACTTTTGCTTGGGAGACCCCTTTTTCAGAGAATTGTTCACTTTTTCTTGATATCACGCAGTACTATCCCATGCAAGAATTTCGAACAAAGACCTCTTCATCTCCCTACTAGATCAGTCCTATTTCTGTGGTCACAAGAATCAAAGACCCAAACTGTTATAAAACTATCTCAGAAAAATCACCCGATGTGGCTGACAAGACCGATGTTCACATGATATTAGCTAAGAAATGAATGATATCCATGATATCGTTCCACATAAATCATTCATATTGATCGCGTCAGCCACAGCTGGCTACACCGGGTGCTATTTGCAACCTCCATGTTTTTCATACGTATCGAACTAGTCGGCCACGGTGATTTTCTCAGCCAACTCTCACAGGGGCCCTAGGTCCCGGTGATAGTTGGTCGCTTAGAAGTAGCCAGCCCGGTCGATAATCATGAAATCCTACTGGTCTACAGCCGAATGCAGAATCTTCCCGCAGTTCCTCGCTTTCGAATGAAACTAACTCAAAACCTTCACAGTCAGAAACTACCTTCCATTCCATCTGGGCACTTTCACATTTGTGGAACAAAGCAGTTTTCCCTACTCATTTCCCCTCCCCCCCATTCCTTCGCAGAACAGCCGCTTTGATTCCGTGAATTTGACATGAAAAAGCTCTGCTGAGCTGCGAATGGAGATAGTTCTAACAAATTGTTTTTGAATTCGGATGCTGATAAGCAAGTACCATTTATTGCAGAAAAAATCAGTAGGCTGGTGAAAAAGAATGAGGGAGCACTCAAAATAGGGTTGTGTAAATGGTCTCAGCGCGTTTCGAAACTGAAAAGCAGCCTGGCAACATGACCTACACAACATCTCAAGCTTGCTGCACGCTATGCTTGTCATCCTTACACGTCTACAAAAGTTTTTCAAGATGTTCTCAGACTCCTCCGCAAATTCCGATGCATGCAGCACACTATCTCAGACGACTATCGCAAAGCTCAAGACTCTTGGTCATTCTTTGGGGGTATCATGCATGATTTCTCGGATGGCTGGCATCGAGTTTGGGCTTCTAATCACTCTACGGGGTGGTCTGCACAAATCCTCGGTTGACCAGCAACGGGTCCTCAACACCTGCCCACTATCCGGGTTTCCACGACGTCCCGATGATGTCAACAGAATCACTAAGCACTTTTCACGACGTCCCGATGACGTCATCAGAAGCCCGAAGCACTTTTCACGACGTCCCAGTGACGTCATCAGAAGCCAGATGCACTTTTCACGACGTCCTGATGACGTCATCAGAAGCCCGAAGCACTTTTCACGACGTCCCGATGACGTCATCAAAAGCCTGAAGCACTTTTTACGATGTCCAGATGACGTCATCAGAAGCTCGAAGCACTTTTAAAGACGTCCCGATGACGTCATCAAAAGCCCGAAGCACTTTTCACGACGTCCCGATGACGTCATCAGAAGCCCGAAGCACTTTTCACGACGTCCCGATGGCGTCATCAGAAGCCCGAAGCATTTCTCACGACGTCCCGATGACGTCATCAGAAGCCCGAAGCACATTTCACGACGTACCGATGACGTCATCAGAAGCCCGAAGCACTTTTCACGACGTCCCGATGACGTCATCAGAAGCCCGAAGCACTTTTCACGACGCCCCAATGACGTCATCAGAAGCCCGAAGCACTTTTCACGACGTCCCGATGGCGTCATCAGAAGCCCGAAGCACTTTTCACGACGTCCCGATGACGTCATCAGAAGCCCGAAGCACTTTTCACGGCGTCCCGATGACGTCATCAGAAGCCCGAAGCACTTTTCACGACGTCCCGATGACGTCATCAGAAGCCCGAAGCACTTTTCACGACGTCCCGATGACGTCATCAGAAGCCCGAAGCATTTTTCACAACGTCCCGATGACGTCTTCAGAAGCCCGAAGCATTTTTCACGACGTCCCCATGACGTCATCAGAAGCCCGAAGCACTTCTCACGACGTCCCAATGACGTCATCAGAAGCCAGATGCACTTTTAACGACGTCCTGATGACGTCATCAGAAGCCCGAAGCACTTTTCACGACGTCCCGATGACTTCATCAGAAGCCCGAAGCACTTTTCAAGATGTCCTGATGACGTCATCAGAAGCCCGAAGCACTTTTCACGACGTCCCGGTGACGTCATCAGAAGCCCGAAGCACTTTTCCCGACGTCCCGATGGCGTCATCAGAAGTCCGAAGCATTTCTCACGACGTCCCGATGACGTCATCAGAAGCCCGAAGCGCATTTCACGACGTAGTCATCAGAAGCCCGAAGCACTTTTCACGACGTCCCGATAACGTCATCAGAAGCCAGATGCACTTTTCACGACGTCTCGATGACGTCATCGGAAGCCCGAAGCACATTTCACGACGTACCGATGACGTCATCAGAAGCCCGAAGCACATTTCACGACGTCCTGATGACGTCATCAGAAGCCCGAAGCACTTTTCACGACTTCCCGATGACTTCATCAGAAGCCCGAGGCACTTTTCAAGACGTCCCGATGACGTCATCAGAAGCCCGAAGCACTTTTCACGACGTCCCGATAACGTCATCAGAAGCCAGATGCACTTTTCACGACGTCACGATGACGTCAACAGAAGCCAGATGCACTTTTCACGACGTCCTGATGACGTCATCAGAAGCCCGAAGCACTTTTCACGACTTCCCGATGACTTCATCAGAAGCCCGAGGCACTTTTCAAGACGTCCCGATGACGTCATCAGAAGCCCGAAGCACTTTTCACGACGTCCCGATGGCGTCATCAGAAGCCCGAAGCACTTTTCACGACGTCCCGATGACGTCATCAGAAGCCCGAAGCACTTTTCACGACGTCCCGATGACGTCATCAGAAGCCCGAAGCACTTTTCACGACGTCCCGAAGACGTCATCAGAAGCCCGAAGCACTTTTCACGACGTCCCGATGACGTCATCAGAAGCCCGAAGCATTTTCACAACGTCCCGATGACGTCATCAGAAGCCCGGAAGCATTTTCACGACGTCCCGATGACGTCATCAAAGCCCGAAGCACTTTTCACGACGTCCCGATGACGTCATCAGAAGCCAGATGCACTTTTCACGACGTCCTGATGACGTCATCAGAAGCCCGAAGCACTTTTCACGACGTCCCGATGACGTCATCAGAAGCCCGAAGCACTTTTCACGACGTCCCGATGGCGTCATCAGAAGCCCGAAGCATTTCTCTCGACGTACCGATGACGTCATCAGAAGCCCGAAGCACATTTCACGACGTGATGACGTCATCAGAAGCCCGAAGCACTTTTCACGACGTCCCGATAACGTCATCAGAAGCCAGATGCACTTTTCACGACGTCTCGATGACGTCATCGGAAGCCCGAAGCACATTCCACGACGTACCGATGACGTCATCAGAAGCCCGAAGCACATTTCACGACGTACCGATGACGTCATCAGAAGCCCGAAGCACATTTCACGACGTACCGATGACGTCATCAGAAGCCCGAAGCACTTTTCACGACGCCCCAATGACGTCATCAGAAGCCCGAAGCACTTTTCACGACGTCCCGATGGCGTCATCAGAAGCCCGAAGCACTTTTCACGACGTCCCGATGACGTCATCAGAAGCCCGAAGCACTTTTCACGACGTCCCGATGACGTCATCAGAAGCCCGAAGCACTTTTCACGACGTCCCGATGACGTCATCAGAAGCCCGAAGCACTTTTCACGACGTCCCGATGACGTCATCAGAGCACGACGTCCCGATGACGTCTTCAGAAGCCCGAGGCATTTTTCACGACGTCCCCATGACGTCATCAGAAGCCCGAAGCACTTTTCACGACGTCCCAATGACGTCATCAGAAGCCAGATGCACTTTTCACGACGTCCTGATGACGTCATCAGAAGCCCGAAGCACTTTTCACGACGTCCCGATGACTTCATCAGAAGCCCGAAGCACTTTTCAAGATGTCCTGATGACGTCACCAGAAGCCCGAAGCACTTTTCACGACGTCCCGGTGACGTCATTAGAAGCCCGAAGCACTTTTCCCGACGTCCCGATGGCGTCATCAGAAGTCCGAAGCATTTCTCACGACGTCCCGATGACGTCATCAGAAGCCCGAAGCGCATTTCACGACGTAGCCATCAGAAGCCCGAAGCACTTTTCACGACGTCCCGATAACGTCATCAGAAGCCAGATGCACTTTTCACGACGTCTCGATGACGTCATCGGAAGCCCGAAGCACATTTCACGACGTACCGATGACGTCATCAGAAGCCCGAAGCACATTTCACGACGTACCGATGACGTCATCAGAAGCCCGAAGCACATTTCACGACGTACCGATGACGTCATCAGAAGCCCGAAGCACTTTTCACGACGTCCCGATAACGTCATCAGAAGCCAGATGCACTTTTCACGACGTCACGATGACGTCAACAGAAGCCCGAAGCACATTTCACGACGTACCGATAACGTCATCAGAAGCCAGATGCACTTTTCACGACGTCTCGATGACGTCATCGGAAGCCCGAAGCACATTTCACGACGTACCGATGACGTCATCAGAAGCCCGAAGCACATTTCACGACGTACCGATAACGTCATCAGAAGCCAGATGCACTTTTCACGACGTCTCGATGACGTCATCGGAAGCCCGAAGCACATTTCACGACGTACCGATGACGTCATCAGAAGCCCGAAGCACATTTCACGACGTACCGATGACGTCATCAGAAGCCCGAAGCACTTTTCACGACGTCCCAATGACGTCATCAGAAGCCAGATGCACTTTTCACGACGTCCTGATGACGTCATCAGAAGCCCGAACCACTTTTCCCGACGTCCCGATGGCGTCATCAGAAGTCCGAAGCATTTCTCACGACGTCCCGATGACGTCATCAGAAGCCCGAAGCGCATTTCACGACGTAGCCATCAGAAGCCCGAAGCACTTTTCACGACGTCCCGATAACGTCATCAGAAGCCAGATGCACTTTTCACGACGTCTCGATGACGTCATCGGAAGCCCGAAGCACATTTCACGACGTACCGATGACGTCATCAGAAGCCCGAAGCACATTTCACGACGTACCGATGACGTCATCAGAAGCCCGAAGCACATTTCACGACGTACCGATGACGTCATCAGAAGCCCGAAGCACTTTTCACGACGTCCCGATAACGTCATCAGAAGCCAGATGCACTTTTCACGACGTCTCGATGACGTCATCGGAAGCCCGAAGCACATTCCACGACGTACCGATGACGTCATCAGAAGCCAGATGCACTTTTCACGACGTCTCGATGACGTCATCGGAAGCCCGAAGCATATTTCACGACGTACCGATGACGTCATCAGAAGCCCGAAGCACATTTCACGACGTACCGATAACGTCATCACAAGCCAGATGCACTTTTCACGACGTCTCGATGACGTCATCGGAAGCCCGAAGCACATTTCACGACGTACCGATGACGTCATCAGAAGCCCGAAGCACATTTCACGACGTACCGATGACGTCATCAGAAGCCCGAAGCACTTTTCACGACGTCCCAATGACGTCATCAGAAGCCAGATGCACTTTTCACGACGTCCTGATGACGTCATCAGAAGCCCGAAGCACTTTTCAAGACGTCCCGATGACGTCATCAGAAGCTCGAAGCACTTTTAAAGACGTCCAGATGACGTCATCAAAAGCCCGAAGCACTTTTCACGACGTCCCGATGACGTCATCAGAAGCCCGAAGCACTTTTCACGACGTCCCGATGGCGTCATCAGAAGCCCGAAGCTTATATCACGACGTACCGATGACGTCATCAGAAGCCCGAAGCACTTTTCACGACGTCCCGATGACGTCATCAGAAGCCCGAAGCACTTTTCACGACGCCCCAATGACGTCATCAGAAGCCCGAAGCACTTTTCACGACGTCCCGATGGCGGCATCAGAAGCCCGAAGCACTTTTCACGACGTCCCGATGACGTCATCAGAAGCCCGAAGCACTTTTCACGGCGTCCCGATGACGTCATCAGAAGCCCGAAGCGCATTTCACGACGTAGCCATCAGAAGCCCGAGGCACTTTTCAAGACGTCCCGATGACGTCATCAGAAGCCCGAAGCACTTTTCACGACGTCCCGATAACGTCATCAGAAGCCAGATGCACTTTTCACGACGTCCCAACGACGTCATCAGAAGCCCGAAGCACTTTTCACGGCGTCCCGATGACGTCATCAGAAGCCCGAAGCACTTTTCACGACGTCCCGATGACGTCATCAGAAGCCCGAAGCACTTTTCACGACGTCACGATGACGTCATCAGAAGCCAGATGCACTTTTAACGACGTCCTGATGACGTCATCAGAAGCCCGAAGCACATTTCACGACGTACCGATGACGTCATCAGAAGCCCGAAGCACTTTTCACGACGTCCCGATGACGTCATCAGAAGCCCGAAGCACTTTTCACGACGTCCCGATGACGTCATCAGAAGCCCAAAGCACTTTCCAGGACGTCCCGATGGTGTCATCAGAAGCCCGAAGCATTTCTCACGACGTCCCGATGACGTCATCGGAAGCCCGAAGCACATTTCACGACGTACCGATGACGTCATCAGAAGCCAGATGCACTTTTCACGACGTCTCGATGACGTCATCGGAAGCCCGAAGCACATTTCACGACGTCCCGATGACGTCATCGAGCCCGAAGCACTTTTAAAGACGTCCCGATGACGTCATCAAAAGCCCGAAGCACTTTTCACGACGTCCCGATGACGTCATCAGAAGCCCGAAGCACTTTTCACGACGTCCCGATGGCGTCATCAGAAGCCAGATGCACTTTTCACGACGTCTCGATGACGTCATCGGAAGCCCGAAGCACATTTCACGACGTACCGATGACGTCATCAGAAGCCCGAAGCACATTTCACGACGTACCGATGACGTCATCAGAAGCCCGAAGCACTTTTCACGACGTCCCGATGACGTCATCAGAAGCCCGAAGCACTTTTCACGACGTCCCGATGACGTCATCAGAAGCCAGATGCACTTTTCACGACGTCTCGATGACGTCATCAGAAGCCCGAAGCACTTTTCACGACGTCCCGATGACGTCATCAGAAGCCAGATGCACTTTTCACGACGTCTCGATGACGTCATCAGAAGCCCGAAGCATTTTTCACGACGTCCCGATGACGTCATCAGAAGCCCGAAGCACATTTCACGACGTACCGATGACGTCATCGGAAGCCCGAAGCACTTTTCACGACGTCCCGATGACGTCATCAGAAGCCCGAAGCACATTTCACGACGTACCGATGACGTCATCAGAAGCACGAAGCACTTTTCACGACGTCCCGATAACGTCATCAGAAGCCAGATGCACTTTTCACGACGTCCCAATGACGTCATCAGAAGCCAGATGCACTTTTCACGACGTCCTGATGACGTCATCAGAAGCCCGAAGCACTTTTCACGACGTCCCGATGACTTCATCAGAAGCCCGAAGCACTTTTAAAGACGTCCCGATGACGTCATCAAAAGCCCGAAGCACTTTTCACGACGTCCCGATGACGTCATCAGAAGCCCGAAGCACTTTTCACGACGTCCCGATGACGTCATCAGAAGCCCGAAGCACTTTTCACGACGTCCCGATGACGTCATCAGAAGCCCGAAGCACTTTTCACGACGTCCCGATGACGTCATCAGAAGCCCGAAGCACTTTTCAAGACGTCCCGATGACGTCATCAAAAGCCCGAAGCACTGTCCCGATGACGTCATCAGAAGCCCGAAGCACTTTTCACGACGTCCCGATGGCGTCATCAGAAGCCCGAAGCACTTTTCACGACGTCCCGATGACGTCATCAGAAGCCCGAAGCACTTTTCACGACGTCCCGATGACGTCATCAGAAGCCCGAAGCACTTTTCACGACGTCCTGATGACGTCATCAGAAGCCCGAAGCACTTTTCACGACGTCCCGATGACGTCATCAGAAGCCCGAAGCACTTTTCACGACGTCCCGATGGCGTCATCAGAAGCCCGAAGCATTTTTCACGACGTCCCGATGACGTCATCAGAAGCCCGAAGCACATTTCACGACGTCCCGATGACGTCATCAGAAGCCCGAAGCACTTTTCACGACGTCCCGATGACGTCATCAGAAGCCAGATGCACTTTTCACGACGTCTCGATGACGTCATCAGAAGCCCGAAGCACTTTTCACGACGTCCCGATGACGTCATCAGAAGCCCGAAGCACTTTTCACGACGTCCCGATGACGTCATCAGAAGCCCGAAGCACATTTCACGACGTACCGATGACGTCATCAGAAGCCCGAAGCACTTTTCACGACGTCCCGATGACGTCATCAGAAGCCCGAAGCACTTTTCACGACGTCCCGATGACGTCATCAGAAGCCCGAAGCACATTTCACGACGTACCGATGACGTCATCAGAAGCCAGATGCACTTTTCACGACGTCTCGATGACGTCATCGGAAGCCCGAAGCACATTTCACGACGTACCGATGACGTCATCAGAAGCCCGAAGCACATTTCACGACGTACCGATGACGTCATCAGAAGCCCGAAGCACTTTTCACGACGTCCCGATAACGTCATCAGAAGCCCGAAGCACATTTCACGACGTACCGATGACGTCATCAGAAGCCCGAAGCACATTTCACGACGTACCGATGACGTCATCAGAAGCCCGAAGCACTTTTCACGACGTCCCAATGACGTCATCAGAAGCCAGATGCACTTTTCACGACGTACCGATGACGTCATCAGAAGCCCGAAGCACTTTTCACGACGTCCCGATGACGTCATCAGAAGCCAGATGCACTTTTCACGACGTCCTGATGACGTCATCAGAAGCCCGAAGCACTTTCCAGGACGTCGATGACGTCATCAAGCCCGAAGCACATTTCACGACGTACCGATGACGTCATCAGAAGCCAGATGCACTTTTCACGACGTCTCGATGACGTCATCAGAAGCCCGAAGCACATTTCACGACGTACCGATGACGTCATCAAGCCCGAAGCACATTTCACGACGTACCGATGACGTCATCAGAAGCCCAAAGCACTTTTCACGACGTACCGATGACGTCATCAGAAGCCCGAAGCACTTTTCACGACGTCCCGATGACGTCATCAGAAGCCCGAAGCACTTTTCACGACGTCCCGATGACGTCATCAGAAGCCCGAAGCACTTTTCACGACGTCCCGATGACGTCATCAGAAGCCAGATGCACTTTTCACGACGTCCCGATGACGTCATCAGAAGCCCGAAGCACTTTTCACGACGTCCCGATGACGTCATCAGAAGCCCGAAGCACTTTTCACGACGTACCGATGACGTCATCAGAAGCCCGAAGCACTTTTCACGACGTCCCGATGGCGTCATCAGAAGCCCGAAGCATTTTTCACGACGTCCCGATGACGTCATCAGAAGCCCGAAGCACATTTCACGACGTACCGATGACGTCATCAGAAGCCCGAAGCACTTTTCACGACGTCCCGATGACGTCATCAGAAGCCCGAAGCACTTTTCACGACGTCCCGATGACGTCATCAGAAGCCCGAAGCACTTTTCACGACGTCCCGATGACGTTATCAGAAGCCAGATGCACTTTTCACGACGTCCCGATGACGTCATCAGAAGCCCGAAGCACTTTTCACGACGTCCTGATGACGTCATCAGAAACCCGAAGCACTTTCACGACGTCCCGATGACGTCATCAGAAGCCCGAAGCACTTTTCACGACGTCCCGATGACGTCATCAGAAGCCCGAAGCACTTTTCACGACGTCCCGATGACGTCATCAGAAGCCCGAAGCACTTTTCACGACGTCCCGATGACGTCATCAGAAGCCCGAAGCACTTTTCACGACGTCCCGATGACGTCATCAGAAGCCCGAAGCACTTTTCACGACGTCCCGATGACGTCATCAGAAGCCCGAAGCACTTTTCACGACGTCCCGATGACGTCATCAGAAGCCCGAAGCACTTTTCACGACGTCCCGATGACGTCATCAGAAGCCAGATGCACTTTTCACGACGTCCCGATGACGTCATCAGAAGCCCGAAGCACATTTCACGACGTCCCGATGACGTCATCAGAAGCCCGAAGCACTTTTCACGACGTCCCGATGACGTCATCAGAAGCCCGAAGCACTTTTCACGACGTCCCGATGACGTCATCAGAAGCCCGAAGCACTTTTCACGACGTCCCGATGGCGTCATCAGAAGCCCGAAGCACTTTTCACGACGTCCCGATGACGTCATCAGAAGCCCGAAGCACTTTTCACGACGTCCCGATGACGTCATCAGAAGCCCGAAGCACTTTTCACGACGTCCCGATGACGTCATCAGAAGCCAGATGCACTTTTCACGACGTCTCGATGACGTCATCGGAAGCCCGAAGCACATTTCACGACGTACCGATGACGTCATCAGAAGCCCGAAGCACATTTCACGACGTACCGATGACGTCATCAGAAGCCCGAAGCACATTCACGACGTCCCGATGACGTCATCAGAAGCCCGAAGCACTTTTCACGACGTCCCGAGGACGTCATCAGAAGCCAGATGCACTTTTCACGACGTCCCGATAACGTCATCAGAAGCCCGAAGCACTTTTACGACGTCCCGATGACGTCATCAGAAGCTCGAAGCACTTTTCACGACGTCTCGATGACGTCATCAGAAGCCAGATGCACTTTTCACGACGTCCCGATGACGTCATCAGAAGCCAGATGCACTATTCACGACGTACTGATGACGTCATCAAGCCCGAAGCATTTCGACGTACCGATGACGTCATCGATGCACTTTTCACGACGTCCCGATGACGTCATCAGAAGCCCGAAGCACATTTCACGACGTACCGATGACGTCATCAGAAGCCCGAAGCACATTTCACGACGTACCGATGACGTCATCAGAAGCCCGAAGCACTTTTCACGACGTCCCGATGACGTCATCAGAAGCCAGATGCACTTTTCACGACGTCCTGATGACGTCATCAGAAGCCCGAAGCACTTTTCACGACGTCCCGATGACGTCATCAGAAGCCCGAAGCACTTTTCACGACGTCCCGATGACGTCATCAGAAGCCCGAAGCACTTTTCACGACGTCCCGATGACGTCATCAGAAGCCCGAAGCACTTTTCACGACGTCCCGATAACGTCATCAGAAGCCAGATGCACTTTTCACGACGTCCCGATGACGTCATCAGAAGCCCGAAGCACATTTCACGACGTACCGATGACGTCATCGGAAGCCCGAAGCACTTTTCACGACGTCCCGATGACGTCATCAGAAGCCCGAAGCACATTTCACGACGTACCGATGACGTCATCAGAAGCCCGAAGCACTTTTCACGACGTCCCGATAACGTCATCAGAAGCCAGATGCACTTTTCACGACGTCTCGATGACGTCATCGGAAGCCCGAAGCACATTTCACGACGTACCGATGACGTCATCAGAAGCCAGATGCACTTTTCACGACGTCTCGATGACGTCATCAGAAGCCCGAAGCACTTTTCACGACGTCCCGATGACGTCATCAGAAGCCCGAAGCACTTTTCACGACGTCCCGATGACGTCATCAGAAGCCAGATGCACTTTTCACGACGTCCCGATGACGTCAGCAGAAGCCCGAAGCACATTTCGACGTCCCGATGACGTCATCAGAAGCCCGAAGCACATTCACGACGTACCGATGACGTCATCAGAAGCCCGAAGCACTTTTCACGACGTCCCGATGACGTCATCAGAAGCCAGATGCACTTTTCACGACGTCCCGATGACGTCATCAGAAGCCCGAAGCACTTTTCACGACGTCCCGATGACGTCATCAGAAGCCCGAAGCACTTTTCACGACGTCCCGATGACGTCATCAGAAGCCCGAAGCACTTTTCACGACGTCCCGATGACGTCATCAGAAGCCCGAAGCACTTTTCACGACGTCCCGATGGCGTCATCAGAAGCCCGAAGCTTATATCACGACGTACCGATGACGTCATCAGAAGCCCGAAGCACTTTTCACGACGTCCCGATGACGTCATCAGAAGCCCGAAGCACTTTTCACGACGTCCCGATGACGTCATCAGAAGCCCGAAGCACTTTTCACGACGTCCCGATGACGTCATCAGAAGCCCGAAGCACTTTTCACGACGTCCCGATGACGTCATCAGAAGCCCGAAGCACTTTTCACGACGTCCCGATGACGTCATCAGAAGCACGAAGCACTTTTCACGACGTCCCGATGACGTCATCAGAAGCCCGAAGCACTTTTCATGACGTCCCGATGACGTCATAAGAAGCCCGAAGCACTTTTCACGACGTCCCGATGACGTCATCAGAAGCCCGAAGCACTTTTCACGACGTCACGATGACGTCATCAGAAGCCAGATGCACTTTTAACGACGTCCTGATGACGTCATCAGAAGCCCAAAGCACTTTTCACGACGTCCCGATGACTTCATCAGAAGCCCGAAGCACTTTTCAAGATGTCCTGATGACGTCATCAGAAGCCAGATGCACTTTTCACGACGTCTCGATGACGTCATCGGAAGCCCGAAGCACATTCCACGACGTATCGATGACGTCATCAGAAGCCCGAAGCACATTTCACGACGTACCGATGACGTCATCAGAAGCCAGATGCACTTTTCACGACGTCTCGATGACGTCATCGGAAGCCCGAAGCACATTTCACGACGTACCGATGACGTCATCAGAAGCCCGAAGCACATTTCACGACGTACCGATGACGTCATCAGAAGCCCGAAGCACTTTTCACGACGTCCCGATAACGTCATCAGAAGCCAGATGCACTTTTCACGACGTCTCGATGACGTCATCGGAAGCCCGAAGCACTTTTCACGACGTCCCGATAACGTCATCAGAAGCCAGATGCACTTTTCACGACGTCTCGATGACGTCATCGGAAGCCCGAAGCACATTTCACGACGTACCGATGACGTCATCAGAAGCCCGAAGCACATTTCACGACGTACCGATAACGTCATCAGAAGCCCGAAGCACTTTTAACGACGTCCCGATGACGTCATCAGAAGCCCGAAGCACTTTTCACGACGTCCCGATGACGTCATCAGAAGCCCGAAGCACATTTCACGACGTACCGATGACGTCATCAGAAGCCCGAAGCACTTTTCACGACATCCCGATAACGTCATCAGAAGCCAGATGCGCTTTTCACGACGTCCCGATGACGTCAACAGTAGCACGAAGCACTTTTCACGACGTCCCGATGACGTCATCGGAAGCTCGAAGCATTTTTCACGACGCCCCGATGACGTCATCAGAAGCCCGAAGCACTTTTAACGACGTCCCGATG